>VWRL01001746.1:0-22863 GCA_011833715.1 Carcinoscorpius rotundicauda | reverse complement strand
TGATGTTGTTTTCACCATATAGTTCGTGAAGGTCAGATTTGTGGGCTTTTTGCTGTTTGTTTTGTTTCCATCTTGAATCTTTTGTTTTCACTCCTTTCTTCCTTGTTTCAATAGATTACTGACAGGTCACACTCTTTGAGTTGTTTGAGACATTTAACAAAAGCACTTCTTAACAAGTACTGAGATAAGAACAAGGGAAAGTCTGTGATAAGGACCAAAGATCAACATTTTCAATGTGACAGTTACCGACATTTCATTGCGATTTAAAAATGTGTTTTTAGCATTATTTCTTTGTTTCAGAATTTTCACGTAAAGCTACACAACAGTCATTTACGAAAATTCTGTCTCTCGTTGGGCCTTGCATGGCCAAGCGCGCAAGGCGTGCGACTCGTAATTCGCGGGATCGCGCCCGCGTCGCGCCAAACTTGCTCGCCCTCCCAGCCGTGGGGGCGTTATAAAGTGACGGTCAATCCCACTATTCGTTGGTAAAAGAGTAGCCCAAGAGTTGGCGGTGGGGTGGTGATGACTAGCTGCCTTCCCTCTAGTCTTACACTGCTAAATTAGGGACGGCTAGCACAGATAGCCCTCAAGTAGCTTTGTGCGAAATTCGAAAACAAAGAAACAAACCGTCTCTCGTTTTGAATTTATAAGAACAGAGGGTCAACAACTTTAAAAGGCAGTTCTTTAGCGACCTCTGGAAGCGTGTTTCAAAGCATTCACAATTCCGACTATCTGCAATTTCTTTTGGCCTAGAAACTTTGTTATAAAGATGAAACTTCTGTTTACGTTCTCATCTTTTTAACCCGAATTCTAAATATAAAATTCTTCAAAGGGACAGCAATAAGCAGTTTGATCTTATGGCCACTTAATGTAACAAGGCTTACTTCATTTACTTAAACTGGTTTTGAATTCTATGAAACTTCTTGATTTCGCATGAATTACCATTTGGAGTCATATAGCGTGCTGTTTTATTGTAATTACTATTACATTTTATTTATTTCGCTGTAGCATTATTCACGAGCTTTGCAGAAAAGTTTCACTCCTGATATTCACAATATATAAACCCTCTTGTGAGTTGTGAACTGTATAGTTCTTGTTGTTTCGAATTAAGCACAAAGCTACACAATGGTCTTACCTACCACGTGCTCTGCTTACCACGGGAATTGAAACCCGGATGTCCCCAAACATACCGCTGAGCCACTGGGAGGCTGAACTGTATTGTGAACTATTACCAGAGTTTTAAGAAGTGTTTCCTTGCTGAGTATTGTAGATTAAACAATATGGAACTGTAATACGTGGAGAAAAACGAAAGAACTTGTTGACGTTAGTATTGTAAAGAACACAATACATGGGTGAAAAATATCGTTTCTTTTCTTTGCAAAGCACAAAAAATGGTGAGTTTTTTCTTTACCCATCGTATGAATCGAACTCTGAATTATAGTTATTTCAGCCCTGAAACTTACTGCTGAACCACTGAGAGGCGGAAATGAAGAATCAAATATTTAGTAAAGTTGAACAAAACTCACAACAAACTTAAATTATATTTACATTTGAACAAAATGTTATATTGACTAAAATTTCAAGCACAACATTTATTAAATCTTGACAAACGTCACAGCGATTGTTAACTGCTTTTATTTATGTTTTTGCTGCTTTTCTTTAGCAGGAAGCTACATAATAGGTTTTGTCACCGGTGAGGAATCGAACCCCAGATTTAAGCGTTTTTAGGCCGTAAACTTACCCGCTGACATTATTATTGTTATTCTTATTTATTCGAGAGATAAAATTGTTGGATAAGTTGGTACACCATTTTGTTTTCCTTATTCATCGGCAGCATTACAGACAGTGGACGATGGAATCTACATAGAAAAGATCAAACAGTTTCTTTAAAAACACGTTAGTAAAATCAAACCACTGGTTCGAGATTGAAGATATTGATAAATATTATTTATTGGTATATTGGTAACGGTTCACCCATTTTGATTAAAAGTTCATAGCGTTGTAAGGTGAGTAATGAACGAAATAGACCCTACGAGCAGTTGGTTTGGACGCTAGACTCATAATCTGCGGTTTCGAATCACATCAAGCATGCTCGCTCTTTCAGCCGTGAGACCGCTATAAAGTGACGTTAGAAAAAGAGTAACCTAAGCGTTGTAGGTGGCTGGTAATGTCTAGCTATCTTCCCTTTAATCTTACACTGTTAAATTAGGGACAACTAGACCAGATAGCCCTCGTGTAACTTTGTGCGAAATTCAAAATAAACCAAGCCTCGTGGAATAATTCACTGTAATCTTGCCTTAAAAAAATTAAAATGCTGCGAGTACTGAAAATTCCCTTTGGGTTTGTTTGAAAGTTCTGGCATTTACACAGGCTTGCTGTTTTTCATCTCTGAGCAGGCTAATGACAAACAACACCAAACTAAATTAATACATAAATTCGTCAGGTGGACTAAATGTGCTTCACGAGGTCCTGTAAGTGTTCTGTTTCAAGAGTTTTCTTTGTTGTTGTTTTTTTTAATTTCGCGCAAAGCTACACGAGGGCTAATTGAGCTAGTCGTCCCTAGTTTAGCAGTGTAAGATTAGAGGGAAGGCAGCTAGTCATTATGACCCACCGCCAACTCTTGGACTACTCTTTTATCAAAGAATAGTAGAATTGACTGTTACATTATAACGCCCCCTCGAATAAAAGGACCAGCATGTTTGGTGCGAGAGAGATTCGAACCTGCAACCCTCAGATTACGAGTTGAATGCCTTATGTTTTAAAAAGCTATAAGGTGACCTTTTAGAGTGTTTACATTTTGCCTTGTGCGTGATTTGACAATATAACCAAACTGTTCCGAAAGGGTTCTGTTTCAAAGGTAGCAAATATTTTTATCTCTTCATTTTGAAATTCATTTTTCATGCTGTGTTGTAGCTTACATACTGCATAATTCTTCTTATCGTACGTTTTACTGACATTACAACAGCACATATTGCAATGTCAGATACTCCTATAATTCAGACACAGCTGCATCTGATATTTCCGAAGGATTGGTCACCTGTTTTAAACACTCATCACTTTGCAGTTGCGTATTGTCTGTCAGTCAGTGGACACTAAACCTACGTCACATTAGAGTCTCTTAACATTACAATTTGTAGAATCGTGATGTCATGGTGCATATGTTATGAATCACGAAAAGAATTATGCACTCTGTGTGTCACGACATAGCATGGCATGTGATCATTAAAAGAAAGAAATAGAAATATTTGTCAGTCATAATTTTAGTTTTATTTATTGTGAAAACAAAAACTCATTTGGAAACCCTGCTGGGAATAATGATAACATAACACATTTACTGTATGGTAATAATAATCATATAATACCTACACTGTATGGTGATAATAACAACACAACACTTTCACTGTACAGCAATAATAAAACACGACACTTGCACTGTGTGGTAATAATAACAACACAACACCTGTTGTCAGTGATGATAATACAACGACTTTATTGTATGATGATAACAGTGCAAAGACTGTATTGCGCAATAACAAAAACACAACGAATGACCTTTCCATTCTTTGACACGGTCACAGAGCTCTTCTGATCTTGTTCCATTGTAAAGCGTTCATAAGTGCCTATTGCATCGCGTGCTCAAGAGAAGAAACATAAAAACATAAAGAGTAAAATGTAGAAAGCAGTTTAAAATACCAACTCGTCTTTTTATTCCTTGTAGGTTGTAAAAAACTTGCCAATATTAGTTTCGCATCCGAACTAAAGATCAAAATATTTTAAATCAGAATTTACGTTAAAGATAAATACTTTAACAAATCTACAAACGGGAAATATATTTATTTTGTAATTATGGCCTTTTCATAATTTTATTTGTTTTCATAGAGCTCCTTATATATTTATATAGTCCTTTTTTTTTAAAAACATGCATGTAAAGATCAAGTGTGTTTACCTCATTATATTCATTTACATTCACACAGAGTTTGAGAACTTTATGTTATAGTAATTTTAGAATTCTGCCACAACGTTACAGCCTATTTCACAACGTCCGGCCATGCTCTATTTGATGTCCATGCATCTAAACAATAGCCCTTAAACGTAACTTTTTCTGGAAAACACAATGTCATGAAACTTTCAGTGTTTTGTTTGAAGAGTATTTTGTGTTTAGTGTATCTTTAATTTCGCACAAAGCTACACGAGAGCTATCTGCGCTATCCGTCCTTAATTTTTTGGTGTGAGACTAGATGGAAGGTAACTTGTTATCACCATTCACCGCCAACTCTCAGGCTACTTTTTTACCAACGAATAGTTGACCAAATAGAATTAACATGAACGTTCTTCTCTCCTAAACATGCACACAGAAAATCGATTAAACTGAAACATTAACTAGTTACGTTGCAATTGAATAATAAAAACACTAGTTGGTCAGATTACAGACATGTTCAACAAGGGTTAAAATCAAATTCACATACCCTATATGAATGATTACGTAGAGTCACACTTGTAATTTTACATTCCAACGAGCAATACTCTCTATTTTACAGTTTTATAAACAAAATAATATAAGTATGGTTCATACAAATTAGAATAAAAAAATCCTTCTTTAAACGTAAAACAGAGTAATAAATACTTGACCTAACAGCTCAATTATTCATCTAGTTCACTGGTGTACGAATTAAAGGTGCCTTGTTCCGGCTCGGCATGGCCAAGCGTATTAAGGCGTGAGACTCGTAATCTGGGGGTCGCGGGTTCGCATCTCCTCCGCGCTAAACATGCTCGCCCTTTCAGTCGTGGGGACACTATAATATGACTGTCAATTCTAGTTTTTTGCTTTTTTTCTTATAGCAAAGCCACATCAGGTTATCCGCTCAGCCCACCGAGGGAATTGGAACCCCTGATTCTAGTAGAGACACACCGCTGTACTAGCGGTGGTCTCTCAATTCCACTATTCGTTGGTAAAAGAATTGGCGTTTCTTGGTGATAACAAGCTGACTTCCGTCTTGTCTTACACTGCTAAATTAGGGACGGCTATCACAGATAGCCCTCGAGTAGCTTTGTGCCAAATTAAAAAAAACAAATCAATGGCTTGTTCTACTTTTCTTATCGCTAAGTTTTTGTTAAACGTTTCGTCAAGCGATGTAGAACTTTTTGTTTTATATTTAAAGGTGATTTAACGCTATCGTGATTCTGTTTTGCAGTTGACTATATCTATCATACTTTCCAAGAATGTTAAACAAATACATATAAACATGTGTAATACTTAAATTATATTATATGTGTTACACCGATATTAATTACCTTCACAAAGTTATTTCTATAAACCCATTACAAGTCGTGTAATTTCTATTTGATAAGTTGATCTGTGTACAAAAACCAATAAAAAAGTAAAATATCAATATTTTGTTTGTTTGTGGTTGAGTACAAAGCTACAGAATGGACTATCTGTGGTCTGACGCCACGGATTTCGAAACCCAGTTTCTAGCATTAAAAGTTCAAAGACATACTGCTGTATTACTGTGAGGCAACCATTAGTGACAAATTTCTAACATCTCTTAACAACGAAATATTATTATTGAATCTATTAAACATGACAAACTTTTTTATTATTATGTATAACTCATAAATGACTTTTGTTATGATCACTTTAATACTCCACCAATGTGGATATATTATAAAAACGTGTTTTATATTTTTGTTAAATGTCTTTATTCTCAGATTCCTTTTAAAAGGTTAAACATATGAACATTGGAAAACTAATCGCATCCAATTTTCTTACTACAGTAAAGGCACACGTTGTTTTACACATCAAAATACCGATATAAGTGTATCATATAAATGTATTAGCCTTTCGGTGAATAATATAACTTGAAAGTATAAATAAGATAATAATTGTGATGAACGAGACAAAATACTCTTGAAAGAGCTGGCCTTATCTTATGCAGCAGGACAGTTTAGCTCTCCTAATGTTGGGACAGTTTTACTCTGGACTCCAGAAGGTTAGTATGTACTAAGTGTTACAATGCAGGTGTCACATTTTCCTGGATAAAAAGATATTTGAAAGAAGTATTTGAACTTCAACAAAAAATAAATATAGCTACAGTATTTTAGCTATATTTTTGCTGACCTTGTTTCTATGTGCTAATGTTGAGCTTTAAACATAGCTTGTTGTAATTCACTACTTGAATGTGTAGACATCTTATTTTGTATTGTTTGATAATCCAGGCCTAAAGAAGGTAAATATTTATGTACATGGATGTGGGGAAAAACTTTTATTTTGCATTGTTTGATCAACCAGAATTAAATACAGGGAAATATTTGGAATGTTTAGCTACGTTTCAATTTATTACTTTATAAAAAGAATGTAATTTTCCTAACATAAGTTACCTATATTTATCTAGTGATAGAAGAGGTAATCGAATACAATATTAAGTCCGGAAATTGTTCTGTTTGAAGATAAAATAAGAACTAAGGGAAACAAATATTTCTACTTCTTGCTTTTGCTGTTAATATGATTCCAGGTTGTAGCCTGTAGGACACATAATCCTCTCTCTCTCTTAGTTCATGACATGCTCACGTTTTACTGACAGTTTTACGACAGTAAAAACTGAAACTTTAAGCACCTTCAAGTGACGCCATTTTCGTGTCTACTCGGCATGATCATATGATTACAGCACGCGAATCGTAATTTGAGGGGCGTAGGTTCAAATGCCTGTCGCACCAAACATGCTCACCCTTTCAACAGTGACAGCGTAATGAAGTGATAGTCATTCCTACTATTCGTTAAAGAGTAGCCCAAACGTTGTTGGTGGGTGTTGATGACTAGCTGCCTTCCCTCCTGTTTTACAATTGCAACCTGAGGGACGGCTTACGCTGATAGATTTAGTGTAGTTTTGTTAGAAATTAAAAAACAAAACCAACAAATAGAAATCCTAAAGTCAGCTCTTGTCATTTATGTAGTGGTGAAGCGATTTCCAGGGACCAATCACACTGTTAGAAAAATAAAACTTGCCAATTTTGTGCTTGTGTCCCCTAGTTCTATTATTCTGTCGTTAAATATGTAAAAATATGATTAGTCAACAATCTTTTATATCTCAATTAGATCCCCACTAACTCTTCTTTTTTAAGAGAAAACAATTTCGGAAATCTTTATCTCTCCTCATATAATATCTTTACCATCCTAGACATCATTCTAGTGACATTCCTCTGCACCATTTACTACAGTTCAATGTTTTTTTCAAGGTAAGGAGTTCTAGACAAAACAAAATACTCCAAAGGTGGCCTAAAATTAGTAATTTTGAATGGTATATTTTATTAGTAATCAGTTAGCTCAAAATACGACCATTGAGAAATCATGTCAACACTTTATTTAACATGCCAAGCATAATGCTTAAAGTTAATGGTAACGACAACCATTTGGAGATCTAAGCTAAACTGTCTTATGATTATTTAAAAGTAAAACATTTAGAATTGTAAAAATGTTCACTTACCACTTTTTGACATCATCCAGTTGTAGAGGATGATCGGGTAATGAAACGGATACATTAAGTAACTAATCATGGTTGTGTCTTATACCTGGAAAGACTTCCGTTTCGAAATAGTCTTGAAACCGGGCGACTAAAAAAGGTAAATGTTAGTATGTATACACACTCCACAAAGTGTTTAGAGACAATGGCGTAGATAACACATTTATGGCTTAATATCATTAACAGATGATTGTTTATAAGTAATACAAGTTGAGAAAAAAAATAACAAATAAGTTTCAGAAATACGCGACTTGGAACAGATACATGATAACCAGTTGGCTGGTTGGTTTTTCACCCAGAGACATTAAAAACAGCAATACATCTTGGGATATTTATAGGATTTCTTTATATACTTAAGACAGTGTGGACAGAAAAATGCAGAAATACGAGCTTGTCAGGAACATATTCTTGTCTTATAATATGCGACATAAAGGCACTGCATTAATACTCCCAATAGGAAAATTGTAATAATCCGTTCTGTGTTTGTATTATGGAAATGTCGATAAAGGTAAATTAAATCTTAATTACAACCATTACACACATGACATAAAAAGAAAACCGCCAGTGTTAGAGCCCACAAGAAGTAAAAGAATTCGTAGCTTACCTGGTTGTAGTATCTTAGCTTGCAAAAAAGGATGTTTGTCTATTCGATAAATAATTAACACGAGCACAGTATCAACACAGATAGATACACTTGTTGGGTTGTTTAAATTTTATTGACTGCATCACAAATAATAAAGTCAAATAACGCTAACTGTGACACAATTAATACAAGGATGAAAGAAGTCCTGCACCAACGTTTAGCGTCTGATGTGGGACACAAAAAAGTGTAAGTATATATAGTATTGTAGGAACAAAGGTACTAAGAGAACCGGATAGCCCAATCAGTGTTGGGGAAACACATTCATCTCCAAACTAGTAAATCATCAAGCTTTATCTCAGTTTTGGTAATCATCTATCTGATAGGCGATGATCAAACTGAGCAAAGACATCCTCTAGTATTTCCTACAGGCTCCCTTTAGAAAGCGCGGTTCTGATAGGACGTTGATCATGGATCGCTCCTCCTTTAAATTTCGCAAACTAGCCACGTGTGTATCACAGCTATTAAACAAGTTTTGACAGAAAAGTAACTCTGATGATGAATCCTATGCACTTTTGAGACATATGTTTTGTATCATTTTATTGTGTTCGACCACGATAACATCAGGCATTGAATTATAAGGTGAACTTACTCTAAAAACTAATAGTTATATGTAATTAAAATCACCAAATGCTATGTTTTGTTTTGTTGTTTTACTTTGCGGATATGGTAAAGATACACGCTGCATTTGATTTAACTGGCTTTTCTGGGTAAATGATAAAATTATGCAAGCCTGGTGAAAGCATATGCGCTATGAAACGGTGCCCACTTTTTTGGTAGAGTTTGTTGTTTTAAATCTAATTCTAATCAAGTAACTCATATATACTGCTGCTATTCTTCATTGTGATCACAATAAACAAGAAAGTAGATAAATGAAACCCTATGTAAAGCCCTCTCATTACGTTATTATTAGCAACCTTTCCAGAGTTACTTAAAATGTATAGAATAAGCGTTGAGGAAATCCTTTCCAAAGTGTAATAAGCAAATACTATTGCACAACGAATTACTGTAGTGTAACGAATGTACGTAAAATACACATTTTCAACGTACTAGATAATTTTCCATTTGTATATCTATAAAAACTTGGAAATAATCTGGACGCCCAGGTTTTATCTCTGTTAGGTACAAAATTAGCTGTAAATGTATAGTCATCTTTACTTTCATGAATAAATAGATAAAGACACATAAATTAAATGGTTCTAAACAGAAAGGTAACACCCTAAACTTGTAACTATTAACAGCAAAAATTTGTTTGTTTTTTGAATTTCGCACAAAACTACTCGAGGGCTAACTGGGCTAGCCCTCCCTAATTCAGCAGTGTAAGACTAGAAGAAATGCAGCTAGTCATCATCAACTCTTGTGCTGCTCTTTTACAACGAATAGTGGGATTGATCGTTACATTATAACCCCCAAAACTAAAATAGCAAGCCTATTTGATGCGACGGGTATTTAAACTCGCAACCCTCCGATAACGAGCCGAGCGCCTTAACCCCTTTGGTAACGTCGGACCCGTGTTCAATGTACACCTACAATCTAGAAGGGTAAGGGAATCAGTGCAGTTTGGGGGCTGTATCTTAAACAACAGGGTCTACGATCTATACGAAATTGATATTACCTAAATGTTTGACCCGACACGTCCAGGCGGTTAAGGCGCTTGACTCGTCTGAGGGTCGCTGGTTCGAATCCCTATCACACCAAACAAACTCGCCCTTTCAACCGTTAGTGTCGTTATGCGTGACGGTCAAATTCCTCTATTCGTTGGTTAAAAAGTAGCCCAAGAGTTGGCGGAGGGTTGTGATGACTAGCTGCCTTCCCTCCAGTGTGAAACTGGTAAATTAGTGAAAGCCCTCATGTAACTTTGTGCGAAATTCACAAATCACAGAACTACAAGTTCTAACGCTTTAATACCAAAGGCGTAATCAAAAACAACCGTAGATATATTTAGAAAAACAATTATATTTTTGGGTGTGACTATGATAATGATAGTAAAGAAAATGGATTTAACAATTAAAAACTGATTTTCATGTTCCTACCAATGTATTCATGAAGTTCACGAATATTTTTTGGGTTTAAACTATTAATATAATTCAAAATTAAATATATAATTTAATATTGTGGATTGCCATTACATTTGATTTTAGAAATGACACTTGAAGGAACAACTCAAACATTTTTCAATTTATTACTTTTTATATTGCTTTTACCAAATAGTAAAAACGTGTAGTTTTGCAAGCTATATTAAACTCCGTAAGTTACTAGAAATTCAATATTATATTCAGAGTGCAAGCTCACTAATCTATTCGTGACTGGGTAATAAGTTTGCAAAATATTAAAAAGAGAAAGAAAGATTGAAACACCCTGCATGTTAACATAAGAAACTTAAAAGAACAATTAATAACTGTATTTTTCTGTAATTACCTAAACTTTACGTTTAAGAATTCGTCATAGTTTTGGTCAACTGGCTATCATCAGATGGTGATCACAGCTGTAAGATGAAAATGCTGAACAAAATGTGAGTTTTGTATTATTTTTTTTATCAACTTACCCATCTGAATCCTAAATCACGGGGACATTAGTTACGTATAATTTATTCCAGACGTCATAACTGAGGATAAAATTCTGTTATTACACGTATTTATCTTTTAATTTAATTTCACCATCACTGACGTCGTCTCCAGTGGTAAAGTGGTATGCCTGCGGGCTTACATCACAAGAAACTGGATTTCCATACCCGTGGTGGGCAGAATACGGATAGCCTAGTGTGTGGTTTTGTGCTTAAATTCAAGTAAACAAATATCACTTACGTTAATAATCCACACTAATGTAGAATGTCACTTGTATTACTTATGTTATATTCTTCATTAAACTTAAGTTCATATTTATTATCTTTTAAACTATTGTATATAAACACCTGGAGATGTTAGTTCAACTCACTGAAACACAGTGCAATCACACAACTGTTATTTTCAACAGAATTTATATCATTTAAGCTGTTACTTTAATATTTTCTCGCAATTCCCATTCTAAGCTATTCAGTCGAATTAAGAGCTTAAAATGAACGTAAGAGTGAGGTGGCTGAGATTCTTTAATCTCTGTGCTTGTATGTATTTAAAGTAACTTAACACGGATAATACATACAATCAATATGTTAAGTGAATTTGCTAGTAGCTTTGGAGCAACCTTAACTACAGCGCGGTGGGTTTTGATTTTTACAGTTTTTAAAGAGAATTATGAAAGGTATAAGAAGTCTGTAACAAACATTTCAAAGACATGTGATCTTTGTTCACTTCATTTTAACGTACGTCGAGCGCATATGTTCGTCTTAAGTGACAAACGACAAATGTATTTTGTAACATCGTACCGTGACGTGTAGAAAGAGATCTATATCCAGAATCTGAACAGCAGCAAAGTTTCGTATCTTCTGTTTATTTTACACTTTATTTTTTTAATGGGACTTTATACTTAAAATCTGCACAGTTTATCTCAAATCGAAAGCTAAAAAACGCTGATGTTACGAAAGTTAAATTTTCAAAGAGTACTTTTAATTTCATAAGTATTCATCCCTACGTTACGGCAACCATAAACCTTTTCACATACAAAATATTAATTTCAAAGATAATAGAGTCTGTGTAACGGTCTGTAGCTGCGTGTAATCAAAGTGATTTAAAATGACTTCAGAATAAATTACATATGTTAAGGCCGCAACTCACATGGTAATGTCACAAACCATCCATGAAAACCAAGTAGCTTTTCAAACAAGTTAGAGATAATGTTGTAGAAAAACACAAATCACAAAAAGGTTATAAAAAAGATTCAAAGTCGCTGATTGTCCTTTTAAGTATAGTAAAGTCGGTTATTAAGTGAAATGTGTTTCATATTATCCAGTAATTAGTAAGATCAAATTGAACTTCTAAGCTTAGCAAACAAACAACCAGGAAACTGGTTAGGAATGCCTCTGTGATGTCAAATTCAGCACAGACTAGAAAGACTTCAAGAATGAGTAATAAATAAATGATGGAAAGGACGAATAGTGGAGGAAAATCTGCTTGAGTTGGTCAAGAATCTAGAACTTGGTCGAAAATTCATATTTCAGCAGGAAAATGATCAGAAACTCAAAGTCAAAATCACATTGGAAAGGTCAAAACTGGACTTTCCTCCCCTTTGGCACAGCGGTTTGTGTACGGACCTCTGACATTAGAAACCGGATTTCGAAATCTGTAGTGAGTGGAGCACAGGAAGCCCTTTATGTAACTGTGTGCTTGATAATTAACAACAACATAAATATTAATGTTTTTATATTTGTTTTGTTTTTTGGTGTGTGAAGTAAGAGCACGTTCACTGAAAATTTATGACAGTTGAAGCTAAAGAAGTGGACAATTGCTAAACTATCATATCTGGTAATAACTTAAGTTCTGTCCTACAGGTTGTTTCGGCCCTGCTACCCATTTCTATGTGTCTTGACTGTCAAATGTTAAGATTATTTTCACAATTATCAATCAGAAGGCTTTTACTTCTTAATAATTTAAATATTTATTGTTTTGTTGTTTGTTTTAGGATTCTTGAACACTACGTGTCTGTGACCTATTGGCGAAAGATTCAATGATAAATGTACAGCGTGCACTCCACTTGTTTACAAAATATTATATACATTTAAAACTAGTTCAATGTACGTGCAACAAGTTATTCACACTACAGTCATCATGGGAACATTGTAAATACTATATGATTCGTTTCATCTTGTCCAAAGACATATATTGTTAGATATGCACGACTGTTCATGTTAAATTTAATATAGAATATTATTTAACTCATATCGCGCGAGCGCTAAAAATGAGCGAGTTATTGTTATTTTGTTGCGTCAATTTATTAGAACCTGCTATTACATCATAATATATGACACCAGATATAATTATTTCAGTTTGATTTTTAGTTTCACTCTAAATACTTTGCGTGCTGTAATCGGAAGTTATTAACCATGGAATCGCTAAACAAAGATAATGCACTGATAAAACTAATGATAGCATTACAAAGTGTTGAACCCAATATAAAAAAGTAGTTTTGACAAAATTATGCAGTCTTCTCGAAGAAATAGACATCAAATATAAAGGTATTGCAGATACTGAAATTTGCAATATTCAAACAATGGACAGTGCTTTCAACAATGTCCTTCCAGTGGCAGAGCGAGATGTCTGTGGACGTACAATGCTACCAATCGGGTTGCTATATCCGTGGTCGAAACATGTTTTCTGCTCTTATATTACAAGTATACCCACACCAGCCGTTCTGAGACACATTTTCATTTCAAGGAGATTTATCGTCAACAAAGGTTTACAGACAATCCTGTTATTGTTTCGTCGTATATTTTAATATCTGATTTCGCTACATTACGAAATACGTGACTGAAATATGTAACTCAAATCCCAGCATGATGGGAGACTTCTTCTGGATGCTCTTGTGTGACATCCCGGAGGCAAAATACACAAGATCGTCTAAGAAAACACACTTCTAACTGTCTGCGGTACTATGAATTGTGTACATTGTGTCATCGAAGTATATTTATTCCGTCAATGTTCTTTATCTATCCTGTTTTATCTGTAATAAGCTGCTGCAACTGTTGAAATAAGCACGTATATACTCTGTATATACTAAAATGAGACTATTTAGAAGCCAGAAAACTAAAGGTGATAGAGCAAAACTGTTTATAAATTTGAATTCAGCACACCCAAATTAGTAAAAAACACCGATTCACATTCTTGCCTCAGACAAAAAATATTTTTTTTTGTAAACCAGTGTTATTAATATATATTCATGTACTCAGAAGTCTTTCCCAGTTATTAAACACTAAAATAACGATAAGAATGAACGTATTGCAGCTGGACTTTCTCACAGTCAATTTTGGGGAACCAAACAATACAGGCAAATGAGAATGGTGCCAGAAAATACAACATTTCAAATGAAAGAGTCTTTGTAAATTCAGAGAAGCTCCAAAGATAGCAACAACTCCGAAACCATGCATGCACACAACGAGCTAATTCGGAATGGTCCTATTTTCAGGAAGGTATAGAATTGCAATACAAAGAGAAGTCTCCACCGCTGCTCTAGCAAAAACAATGTTGAATGGCTGAGCATTTTACCTGACATGGTTAGCAATTAATTAAACAATAAATTGAAACTAATAGCCTTTTGTAGGCTTAGAAGTAGAATCAGAAGCCTAAAAACTATTATGGTAAAGAGTATTCAGAACGTTTGACAAGCTCATGTTTGTTCATCTCATGAAAAAGCTTGTTAGAATGAAAACTATTGAATTAGGCCACCATGCAGACTGAATATAAATACCACAAACAATGTAGTAACTATTTCCATGGGAAGAATGGAACTTGGAACATAATTCTTACAAACACGATGAATATTCTGTGTTACTGCAACAAGTCTAATTTTGAAAAATAAAACCACATCGAATTTATTATGTTTACCAATGGGAAAAAAGCATTAGTGCAGTGTAAAGAATAAGTGAGGAGAATGTTTCGCTTTAAAAAGTATAATGAAAATATACAGAAAATCGTATATTTTCTTACACCTTTGTAGAATGTTTCGACACTGACTGTCACCTTTTCTAGTGGAGTGCATTGAAAGCGTAAGTTCCAAACAGATACGCCCTCTAGTGGCTCAACGTTATACTTGAGAGCTTATAACACTGAAATTCTGGGCTTGATCCTTGTGGTGGACGAAGCAAAAATAATCTATTGTTTAACATCGTTTTGAAAAACAAGTAAAAAATCTACAATTCAACTACAGATGGTACATGTTTAGAGATGAAATACCATAAAAGTTTAATATTTATTGTTATAAGGGAAACAATAACCACTTGTAATTTTGACGAGAATTCTCAAAATACTGTTAAGCTCCATTGTACGTGGCTGTGACAAAAATAATATACTCATATCACCGAAAAATTAAGAAATCTCAGAAAAATATGACTATAGCGTATTTATAGGTAGACTGACAGTTAATTTATTGAAACAGGTGGCTCTATGTTTGATTAATTGTTAATATAAATCATTCTTATTCGACATTACTTGCAAGTTATAACTTTAAGCAGTTCTAGATAAAGGGCATATTTTTTTATCTATATAATTCATTGCGTATTTTTATTTATATATTGTTGTTTGAAAATGATTTTAATAATGAAAATAATCTTGGATTTAAAAAATAATTATAATATGCTCTGTGTATTAGCCAAATCTACTTAAGAATTATCTTGAAATGTAGCCTAGAGGTAAGGCAACTATTCAACAGCACTCACAATTAACTCTTGTGCTACTCTAACCAAATAGTGGAATTTGTCCCTCAAATTTAGAAAGCACAAACTGTCCGATTGTGAGACAAAAAGATGTGAAAGAAGAATCCCTAGAATTAAAGTCTACCATGTTACACTGAGCCACGCCCGTCTCATAAATAACATTCAACAAATATAAACATAACAAGACGCAGTCTGTATTCTTCCTTAGAATTTATTAATACTTTATCTGATCTCACACATCTTTCTAAAATAGTGCAAAGTGATCCCGTGCAATACTTTACGTTTTGGACTTTTATTGAGAACTGTGTTTAAGCCTAATACAGATTATAATGTTCAAATCATGTAAAACTTTTGAAAAATAATCTTAATATTTAACTCCTAAAACTGATAGGGAATTCTTTAAAATATTATCGTATATGCATACATATATTTAGAGAATGTTTGAGGCGATACGAATAATTAGAGAGATTTGATTTCATGAAGATTAAGGCGATCGATTCGTAATCTGAAAATCACTCCATACATGCTCACCATTTCAGCCGCTCTAGCGTAATAAAGGCGTGAACAATTCCATTATTCCATGGTAAAAAGTAGCTCAAGGGTTGGCGATAGGTGGTGATGACTAGCTGGCTTCCCTCTGGTGTTACACTGCTAAATTAGGGACACGTTGTGCAGATAGCCTCGTGCAGCTTTGCGCGAAATTCCAAAAAAAATGCCTCCCCAGATCATCCTCAGGTTAACAAAGAGACAGTTTGAAACTGATCATTGCCGAGCACATATCTTAGAGACAATAGTATAAACGGGTACGGGATTGTAGGGGGCGTTGCATTGGATGTCAGGTTACTAATCAGAATAGAAGTAAAGATGTTCCTTTATATTGTTTAATTTTTGTTCCAGTTGTTGTATAATTCTTTGGTTTTACGTTTGTTTATATTTGTTTCCATACTTAGTGTCAGGGTGGTTTCTATGGTTAAATTGTATTTATTTGATTTGCAGTATTCAACAACGGTAAAATATATATCTAAAAACGGCTCGTTTGAGTTGAGAAAGATTTTTACGTAGAGGAGAGAAGGTGTTTTTTTGTCATTTGAAACTGGTTTCCACTTTTCTACTTGTTAGTATTGTGTTTTAGTGTGTTTTTTTATACAGTATAGACTTTAGTTTTGTACCTTGTCTTTAAATAAAGTTGATGTCTGGTGGATTGTTGTATTTTTTTCCAAATGTTGGTTATTTTTTCCCTGATACGCAGCAGTGTGAGGTTTTCTGGTTTGTTGTGTCTTGGGGTTTACTTTTGTTTATTTGTTGTTGGTCTTGGTGTGTGCGTATAATTTTTTCCAAGTGTTTTTAGAGAAATTTGTTGATATTCATGAAGTGTTGTTTTATTTTGTTAGTTTCTTTGTTAATTTTATCACATGAACATAGTTTTTTGGCTGTGTTTATTTGGTTTCTTAAAATGTTTGGTTTATGTTTTCTTTCATGTGCTGAGTCCCAGGGAATGTATAATCCAGTATGGGTCACTTTTCTGAATATTTATCTTTTAAATTGTGTATCGGTTCTCGTGAACTTGAGATTTGTTTTTGTTTCTTGTTTTGAATTTCGCGCAAAGCTATTCGAGAGCTATCTGCGCTAAACGTCCTTATATTAGCAGTGTAAGACTAGAGAAAAGGCAGCTATTCATCACCACCCACCGCCAACTCTTGAGCTACTATTTTACTAACGAATAGTAGGATTGAGTGTAACATTATAACGACCACACATGAGAAGCATGTTTTTTGTGACGGGAACTCGAACCCGCAACCCTCAGATTACGAGTCGAGTACATTATCTTCTCAAAAGCTATCAGGTGACCTTTCAGAGTGTTTACATTTTGTATTGTGTGTGATTTGATGATGTGGCCAAACTGCTCCTGCATTTTTCAACAATACAAATAGAAATAAGGAGATAAACAGGAGACATTAATGTTTTTCTTTAGGATTCATAACTTTAACCATTCTGCGATATCCGTTTTATTATTAACTATATTAACTAAAATAGTTTCAAATTCACTAACACGACAACCATTTCTAGTCTTTTAAGTTTCAGCAGCTCATAAATTATGAAGTAAACTATGGAGGCGACTAAGGGGATAAACTATATCACCGCTGAATATTTCAATCCCCTATATTCAATTATAACTTAGATATACGTTGTATTTATGAGGAATAATTTGTATTTTCGATTCGTGTGGTATAAACACCTTGCTGGCTTAATTTTTGGAAGAGGATACTCACGTCAGACAAATATTTCTAGGGCTTACATGTTATCGGAATACACTCACTGCATCAAGCATTTTACGTTTGCTTCTCAGTTTCTCTTCATTAAAAGTTATTAATTAGAAATTTTTAGTTAACACAATGAAAGGAGGTTATCATTTGCTGGTAATTAATAATTTTCGTTTACTTGCCTCTAGAAAATTACAAGGCGAAATTCTTTGTTAATAATTATTTTTTCCTGCGGCTTTAATTGAAAAAATCTCTTCTTTTGTTAAGCCTCTGAAGCATTTTGGCTGTAATCTGCTAATATATTCGCGTTTTGTGTTCTGACGCTGATGAAAGAAACCGTGGCGTTTGATTAAGTTGCATATTTTCATTAAAGGCTCTGTGAGACGTTAATTTGTTTTTTCATTTAGTACTGTAGTACTTATTAGTTGGGAAAATGGCAGCCATAAAATATCCAATTTAAAACTACCCTTAAAATGTCTTAATATTAACAATGATCATTTAAAAATATAATCTGAGCAAAACTAATGTACTTATAAAGATGTCTAAATTGCTATATACGTGTTTATAGAGATAATCAAAATTTCACTATTTCAACGAATTTTAATTGAAGTGGCTATCCAAGCAAGAGAAAAGTAAAATGATAAACGTTATATCTCTCTTTCTATTTGGTTCACAGAACTTTTCAGTGTAGAAGTTTCATGATTCCTTTCTCGTTCTGTAAATTCATGTAATTTACTTTATTTTTGTATGTGAGACCGGCGAATGGAGGTTAGGGTTGATAGACGGTTTATAACAATCGCAACGTGTGTTCTGGACATTATATCCCACATTACAGCCTGTTCGCTGGGATACTTTCAATTCGTGCAGCGTTTTATTTAATTTTCGTTTCGGCTTGTTATTGGTTATAACAACTAACAGAGGTTTGGATTTGTTGTCTCTAAAGCAGTCCTTCCTTTAGATTCTGTTTGATTTTACGTAACTCTAAGTGTTAATATTCTGTTTATATATATTAATATATTTTACACCGCTGATTACTCTATGTTATTTATTTGTTAACATTTGTAAAATTACTTATTGGTACTATAATGTCTTTTAACAGAATAACCTAAGTTAACGTAAGCTTTTAGATCGAGTTCGTCATTATTACAGCTTGGTATGTCAATAATGAGACCATCCAGTTGATAAATTTCTGAATTTTAATCTCAGAAATGCTGATGAAACAGAGTTTATCAGAATAAAATATGCTATATTATATAGTTATTGTTATTTTCAATAACACTGATCGTAGGACTATTTGAAACATCAAACTCACTTCTAGTTTTCCTCATAGTAAATAACTTGCTCTGACTGAATGTCTAATATTAAACACAGATTTTCAGATATGTATGAATTAATTTAAGCTGCTTACATGTATATATACGTATATAATTTTGGAACAATATCTGATATTAATAACTTAATTTCTCTTTTACCAGAAAGAAATGCTCGGCTATTTGCAGGAGACGAAACCACCAGTCCAGTCTTACTAACTGCGTAGAAGAATAGAAGCTATTTAATACGTTGTAGTACACAAATAAAGAAAATATGTACATCTACACTTCTACTGAAGACACCTGGTCGATCACTCTGTACGTATATAATCTTTATCTGTGACAATATGTTACCTACTTTTTTCTCAAATATTATCAGATGTCATTGAATAAAAGTATTCTTTAGTTTTATTTGTATGTTTGCATTTTTGTGATTAACAACTTATTGGTGTTCGTTTCATATGTGTTGTATTTCTCGCTTCACCACAACTTTTCTATGTACATCTTATATATTTTACCTTTCCATTCGCTCGTTCGAGGATCTGGAAATCAGAAAAGAAATAGTTTACATTTCAATAATTTAATTCAGTTTGGTGACAAAAAGTTAAAAAATTAATATACATATATACATTTAAAAAAACATTTTAAAATTTTAAACATTCAGGTTTATAATGCTAAAATAGAAGTAAATAAAGTGACATATTTCTGAGAAGTGAAAAAACAAATGTTTTCATCGATGACTTAATCATCGGTATCATGAGAGAAGGATAACGAGTTTTAAACGTTGCTGTTATCACAGGGTAAAGTGCTGTATACGCCCACTCAATAAAGAAATATCAATGTTGAACTTGAGAAGTGAGATAAAATGTCAACGTTCAATGCTCACGTATATTTCATATTTGTTAAATAATGAACTCACAGGTTACTTTTATTTAGGCTTAGCATCTGAATAAATAGAAAATTAGAAAAACTTATTTCATATATTATATAGCCTGACATCACCAAATGGTTAGGAGCCCTCGACACGCAATCTGTGGGTCGTAGGTTCAAATCCAATAACACTGGGCATGCTGGCCTTTCATGCCAGCATAGATGACTCTCGTACAGGTTTGCGAAAAATCCAAAGAAACATTAACTAATTATCTGTATTTTAAAATTTCGTTTGATAAGTTACTATTTACGTGGATATTTGAATTACTTTTAACAAGTGATTGTTTTCTGGATTGTTAGGTTAGACTTAGCAAGTAGCTATTTTTATAGATTTTTGAATTACACTTGACAGTTCACTATTATACTGATTATTATATTACCCTTGACAAGAGATTCTTTGTACAAGTTGTTAGAGTGTTCTTAATATATCCGTTTTACATGTTGTATTTTAAAACATAATGAATCATTGTTATATAAATTTCCAGCTTATGGTGAAGTTGCAATGTTGTTTCATTTTATTTTAAGTTAGTTCACTGTTTGAAAAAATGTTTATCATAATTTAACTGAGTTTCATACGTTGATGTTTACTAACTTACACTATGATACCATAAATTAACTGTTAAGCGTTAAACATCCTTTTATTAATACATATTCAATTTTATTAGTGCATGCCAGTTGACGATATGGAGGCAGATCTTTTTCAGAGTGAGCACGAGCCCACTCCCAATGCCCTCTTTAATTTCGACACAATGTATTCTTTCATATACACGTATTTATGACCTTTGACATAGTGGTCACGACTTGAACGCACAAGTTAAGCCTAATTTTATATTTGGAAAGGTGCATTATTTCGAAATACAAACGCAAACCGAAAAAGAAAAAGAGCAACTGGTGGAACTATTCCTGATGTTGTTTTCACCATATAGTTCGTGAAGGTCAGGTTTGTGGGCTTTTTGCTGTTTGTTTTGTTTCCATCTTGAATTTTTTGCTTTAACTTCTTTTTTCCTTGTTTCAATATATTACAGACAGGTCACACTATTTGAGTTGTTTGAGACATTTAACAAAAGTACTTTTTAACAAGGACTGAGATAAGAACAGGGGAAAGTCTTTGATTAGGACCAATGATCAACATTTTCTATGTGATAGTTACCGACATTTCGTTGCGATTTAAAAATGTGTTTTTAGCATTATTTCTTTGTTTTAGAATTTTCACGTAAAGCTACACACCAGTCATTGACGAAAATTCCGTCTCTCGTTTAAAATTTATAGGAACAGAGAATCAACAACTTTCAAAGGCAGTTCTTTGGCTACCTTTTTATGTGTGTATTAAAGCAATCACAATTCCGACTATCTATTGTTTCCTTTGGATGAGTATTTTTGTTATATACATGAAACTTCTGTCTACTTTTTCCTATTTTTAACTCGAAACCCAAATAAGAAATTCTTGAAAGGAACAGCAATAAGCAGTCTGATCTGATGACCGCTTAATGTAACAAAGGCTTACTTTATTTACTTAAACCGGTTTTGAATTTCATGAAATTTCTTTATTTCACATGAAATATTATTCAGAGTCATATAGGAAGCATTTAGTTCACTGTAGCATTATTTACGAACTGTTCAGAAACGTTTCAACCCTAAGATTCATCATATGTAAACCCTCTTGTGTGTTGTGAAATGTGTAGTGAACAATTAGCAGAGTTTCAAAAAGTGTTTTCTTGATGAGCAATGTGGATTAAACAATATGGTACTGTAATTACGTGGAGAAAAACGTACAAAACCTTTTGACGTTAGTATTGTAAAAAACTCAATATATGGGTGAAAAATATACTTTCTTTTCTTTGTAAAGCACAAAAAATGATGATTTTTTCTCTACCCATCGTACCCCTTGAACTCTGAATTATAGTAATATTAGCCCTGGAACTTACTGCTGAACCACTGAGAGGCGGAAATGAAGAATCAAATGTTCAGTAAAAACCTGAATAAGACTCCCAACAAACTTTAATTATATTTATATTTCAACAAAATATTCACTATAATTTCAAAGCACAACATTTATTAAATCTCGACAACTTTTAACTGCTTTTCCTGATGTTCATGTTGCTTTTTGTTGGTGGGAAGTTACATGATAAACTGTCATTTGAGTTTTGTGACCTAGGAGAAATCGAACCCCAGGTTTTAGTGTTTTTAGTACGTAAACTAGCCGCTGATATTATTATTTTAATTCTTATTTATTGCAGAAATAAAATTGTTGGGTAAGTTGGTACATTATTTTGTTTATAGAAAGAGGGCAATAGAATCCACGAAAGAAAGTTCAAACAGTTTATTTAAAAACACATCAGTAAAATCAAACCACTAGTTCAAGGGTGGAGATTTTACTAAATATTATTTTTTGTTTCGATTCACGCATTTCCATTAAAAGTTCGTAGCGATGTAAAGTCAGTAATGAACGAAATTGTCTGGCATGAGCAATTGGTTTGGGTGCTAGACTCGTAACCTGCGGGGTCAAATCTCCCATCACATCAAGCATGCTCGTCCTTTTGGTACCATTTTAGTTGTCATGATTCTAATTTTTCTTCTTTAAGACACCGTGATCGTGATCTTCCATTTTGACATACGTGTCGATGTAAAAATTGAAAAACGTCACAAAGAAGAAAATGGTGTGTGCAAGAATAGTAAATGCAAAACCAGGATGGAAATCACATCCAGAAAATAGTGGAACGACGGCGTGAAGTCCAATGATCACAAATTGAACCTGTGGAAGGTATAAAGTATAAATCATGGAGATTCGTCTTTTCAAGACGAAGCAACTAATTCCATTATTATTACTACTTACGTTACAAAGTAATACACGAAATCATGATGTAAAAAGTGTGAACAAAATTCCATGTATTAATAACACTATAAA
>VWRL01001745.1:0-22867 GCA_011833715.1 Carcinoscorpius rotundicauda | reverse complement strand
TCAGTTGATGATTGGTTAACTATATTAGTTACCTATATATTAACCATATACACAGCCAATAAAATTTTGTAATGAGCTAGAATTTTTGAGTCACTCTGTTTGGTTCATAAACCACTTTGAGATATTTCATTCTTAAACAAGAGGAAATCCTTAATAGCCGCGGCTCTTGAATTTTTTTCAGTCAGGATTAGAGTAAACTAGTCTATAAGACTTTGTTTTACCTTTTATCAGGTATATTTTTGTTTGCTAACAATACTAATTGTAGGACGCACATATATCCTTTTCGATTTTATTACTCATCAGAATCTATACCTGTCTACCATTAAATTGAAATTATTTTAGGCAGGATTAGAATAATTAATCTGTGAGACCTTGGGCGTGGCCAAATACATCAATGGAAAGAGTTTGACTTCTGAGTCAAAAATGTATATTTGGTTTCAAATCGATGAAGATATGATGGAGTTATAAGCTAAAAGTTTCCACTGGAAAAAAAATCTCAGAATAATTCCATGAGCCCTTTATTCGCGGCTTAACATGTGACACTATAGAAATAATATTAATGAAGTTGCATATTACTACCAGAATAATTCCATTATAGCTCAACATTCTTTGTACCAGTTCAGTGCATTTTCTTAGGAAACGTTTTATCTGTACATGTTGATATTAAACATTAAATATTCCAGCAACTAACTTTCAAGATTTACCTTCAACAGTTAAGAAAGTTAGTGACTGTTCATTTACGATTTCACGATCTCATCACTCATAAAGATCTGGTCACAATCTAGGAATGACGAGGTACGAAAGCTGATAACTCTACCTTCTACAAACAATGTTCGATGCATCTCTAATCCTTCATGTCTGAACAATGCTTAAATTATATATGACGGACCTGACGATGACCGAAGAAGGTCGAAACGTTGTTCGCTCTTCTATGTAAAATATTTTTTCAACCAAAACGAGCCGTTTTTGCACATATTTCTCTACAAGTGGGTTTTCTCGACATCAATGCTTAAATTGTATTATTTTTACAAGATTATGACACACATTGTTGGAATTTTCTTCGAGATTACTTGGTCTATATTTGTTATGAAGTAGGCGGAATATCTTTGACAGAAATTGTCAGAAAATAAGTACTATTAAGAGCCTACTGAGACGTCTCATGACAACATAACAAATAATTTTCTGGAACTATCATGTTATATTCTCTTTTCTCGCCTCACGAAATAATATTTTCCAATTCGAATTGTGAAAAAAAATATCGGGATAATACTGCTCAATTTTACCCATGAGTGCTAGTAACACCAAAATTTAAAAACGCTTGTAGGCTTGTATATCACACATGAACGTTGGAAAGTGATATAATATTAATAGCACTGGTTTACAAAAAAAATATTTTTTGTCTGAGGCAAGAATGTGAATAGGTGTTCTTTACTAATTTGGGTGTGCTGAAGTCAAATTTATAAACAGTTTGCTCTATCATCTCTAGTTTTCTGGCTTTTAAATAGTCTCATTTTAGTATATACAGAGTATATACGTGCTTATTTCAACAGTTGCAGCAGCTTATTACAGGTAAAACAGGATAGATAAAGAACATTGACGTTATAAATATACTTGGATGACACAATGTACACAATTCATAGTACCGCAGACAGTTAGAAGTGTTTTCTTAGATTATCTGGTGTATTTTGCCTCCGGGATGTCACGCAAGAGCATCCAGCAGAAGTCTCCCATCATGCTGGGATTCCACTTGCCTTGGTAGTTGCTCTCCATCTTCCTAATGTCTTGGTGGAATCTTTCTCCGTGCTCATCACTCACTGCTCCAAGGTTTGGAGGGAAGAAGTTGAGGTGAGAATGGACAAAATGAATTTTGAGTGACATTTGGCATCCCATATCCTCATAAGTCTTTAGCAACTTCTCAATACAGGTTTGGTAATTTGGTACGCGTGTGTTACCAAAAAAGCCACTACAGACTGACTTAAATGCTTCCCATGCTCTCAGTTCCTTTAAGGTAAGAAGCTCCTCAAAATCAGTATCCTTCAGCACCTCTCGGATTTGAGGTCCGACAAAGATGCCCTCTTTGAGCTTAGCAGCACTGAGACCTGGGAACACAGTAGACAAGTGTTGAAAGGCAGCACCATTTTTGTCCATGGCCTTCACGAAATTCTTCATCAAACCAAGCTTGATGTGAAGAGGAGGAAGAAGCACCTTCTTCATGTCAACCAGAGGATTCTCCTTGACGCTGTGTTCGCTAGGAACGAAAGTGCTTCTAGACCACCAGTCTTTTGCTTGTAATGCTGGGATACAGCTCGACTATCCCAGAGACAGAGAAAGCAACGGTACTTTGTGAAACCCGCTTGCATACCCATAAGAAGACCAATGACCTTGAGGTCCCCACACAGACTCCACTGGTACTGGTTGTACTTAACAGCTTCTAAAAGAAGCTCTATATTGTCATAGGACTCCTTAAGATGTACAGAGTGTGCAGTGGGAATGCTGGGATATTTATTCCCGTTGTGCAGTAGCACAGCCTTGAGACTTCGCTTGGAAGAGTCTATGGAAAGACGCCAGTCTGAAGAATTATGTGGTAAACCAAGGAAAGTGAACAAGCGAGGTACATTTGTGCAGTAGCACAACTTGTTTTTCATGTCGACAATTGAAGCAAGGTTTTTGTTCCGATTCCTGAAACTGGTGATCCGTCTTAATATATAGCTATATATAATAATAATATAATAATAATAATATAATAATAAATTTATTAATTAACTAAAATAAAAAATATAATAACGAAAGAGCCATATACTGAGTTCAAGGACTCGTACTGTAAGGCTCAACAATTCATTTCAAAATGGACTTAAAAATTAAAATGAAACACAAGTTAATTCAAAACAAAATAAAAATAAATCAAGAACACAAAAATACAAAATCAGAAGAAAAAACAAAAATATTTACAAAAAATAATCTAACGAACAATACAAATCAGAAACAACAAAATTATTAGGCTGCTCAGAAATAAATAGCCAATTTTTCAACAATAACTTCTGCTTGGCATGACAAGATTCCTTAATCAAATCAGTGGGAAGGTAATTTAAAAAATATGCAACTATTACCAAAAATTGATGAAACATAAAAGTGTATTTAGTTGTAGGAATGCGAAACTTAACATGACAAGAACTTCTTGTGTTATAATCGAAATTAACAGTTGGAAAATCACGTATATATTTCAAACCATAACAACCAAGTTTAAATAAATACAACTTGTGCAAAGTAAAAATATTTAAATTAGAAAAAATAATTTCATTAATAAAAAGCATATGCAAAAATCGATTATGAAAAATTTGTAAATGGTTAATGTGAGACTTATAAGCTCCACCCCAAAAAATCAAACCATATTGTAAAACAGACTGATAAAGGCCAATATATGTAGTTTCCAAAAACTTAAAAGGTAAAATAAATCTTAAAGGTTGCAGCATGATACCAATATATCTCAATTTCTGAGTTACAGAAACAATATGAGGAGCCCAGCTTAAATGATTGTCTAGTAAAATTCCCAAGTATTTATATTTAGCAACAAAATTAAAAACAGGACAACTACAATTATCAAACAGACAAGAAAAATTATGAAACTTAATAGGTTGCATATTACATTTTGAAAATCCAAATCTCATACACACAGTTTTTTTAATATTAACAGTCAATAAATTAGTTTGAAACCATTTCTTAAGGATTTTAAGGTCATGTATAGCGTCATTATAATTTTGGGAATCAGAATTTGAAAAAAACAAGAGCCAAGTCATCAGCATAACCAATCAAAGTACCCTTCAAAGGCAAACTAAAAACATCATTGACATAAATCAAAAATAAAATTGGGCCTAAGATAGAACCTTGTGGAACCCCACATTTAATAACAATATTTGAGGACTTTGAACCTTTAACATCAACAAATTGTTCTCTGTTTTGCAAATAAGATTTAAACCACTTTAGAGCAGTACCTCTAATACCATAATGTTCAAGTTTTTTAATTAAAACAAAATGAGAAATTGAATCAAAAGCTTTTTTAAAATAAAAAAAAATAACCAAAGGACAATAATGAGCATTCATTGAGTTAATTACAAGAGTTAAAAGCTTAGAGATTGCATGTTCAGTACTTTTACCCGACTGAAATCCAAATTGGTTAGGATGTAAAATTTTAAACTTATTTAAAAAGGACATTAAACGAATTTTCATAATGCCTTCAAAAACTTTTGAGAAAGTAGTCAACAGAGAGATTGGTCTATAGTTTCCCACATCTTCCTTATTTCCAGACTTAAAAATAGGTATTACTCTGGCTATTTTAAGCATAGATGGAACATGTCCATGAGCAAAAGAATTTGTAATTAAAGCAGTCAAAACAAAACAAAAGAAATCCAAATTCTGTTTAACAAAAGAAGATCTAATGTTGTCCCAACCAGGACTGCACTGTTTAAGAGCTAAAATGCAGGAACAAACCTCATTATAACAAGGTGGAAGCAAGAAAAAACTAGAAGGATTAGGATCACTGAGGCACTGGAAAGAAGAGGTGCCAAGAATTGAAGAAGAGATAGTACAACAATTTCCAAAATAATTATTAAAAGTAATAGCCAGATTTGTACAGGAAGGCAAAACAAACGGTTTATTTCTAAACCCAGTAATCTCGTTTACTAAAGACCATTGATCTCTCAAATTTTTCTTATTTAAAAATTGAAAAGAGAAATAGTTTAATTTTTGTTTACGTATTTTACCAACGACAAAATTTCGAAATCGCCTATATGAACGCTGAAGAGAAAAATCTAAAGGATTTTTGCGAGCTTTATAGGCCATTTTATCACGTCTATTGATTTGAATGAATTAAATCAGTGGTAATCCATGGCTTCAACTTTCTAGTCTTTTTCACAGAAGAAATTAAGGTAGAAGATTCATCAATAACATGCAAGACAGAACTTAAAAAACATTAAAAGAAAATTCAACAGATAGATCAAGATCCAAATAAGATAAGTCCAGATTGCTTACAAGGTTCGAGGCCAGAGTATTGTTAATTACAGCCTTACAAGGCTGCTGATCAATATTCAAATCCGAACAATTTACAAAGTAACTAACAAACAATGGAAAATGGTCAGTAACATTGGCTTCAAGTACAAAAGCTTGAAAATTATAACGACTATTAAAGGGAACAATGACATGATCAATACACGTTGAAAAACTCAGGTCAACATGAGAAGGAACATTCACTAACTGTATCAATCTATGCCTGAACAAAATATGTAAATACTCCAATGTTGCATCATTAGGACTTAAAGATAACAAATCAAAATTAAAATCTCCCAATAACAATACATCTTTATCATTATACAAATTTAGCTCATCATTAAATTGAAGAAGAAAGGAATCATCAGAAAACGCAGGTGATCTATATATAGCAATGACAACTAGGCTTGTTTGACAAGACAAGTTACATTCAATAATAAAAGAATCACAAGTAAGATAAACAGGTGCAACAGTTACAGTTTTAACAGCAGCAAAAGTAAAAATAACAATCCCACTAGCTCTATTCAAACGACAACTAGAGGCATGCATATCATAACCAGGAAGTGATATCTGTAACAACTTGTCATTTGCAAGCCAGGCTTCAGTAAGAACAATAACATGAATAGGAACCTGATAAGTTTGCAAATGCACGACCAATTGGTCAAAATTTTTCAAAACACTTCGTATATTCAAATGCAAAATATTAAAAGAAGAATTACCAATTAGTGTATTCAACTTTTCAGGCCCAGGAATACTTTGCACCATGAACTCACTCGACGGATCAAAATCAAAATCCAAAGCCATCAGAATTACAGGGAGTTCAGGTCACTTTCCCCTCTAATTACAATAGGTCGAGCACCATCATCCTTTCTCATATAGATCACCCCATTAGAAGTCCAAATGTACTTAAACTGTTTAGTCTTTCTCAAAATACGAGCCTTCCAAAACAATTGACTATAATAAGGAGACAGATGGTCATTCAAGTATATTTGGTATGACTCATTACAAATACCCACATTGTTCGTAGATAATTGACGAAAGTGCTTTCGCTTCTGGGACAGAAGGCCTGCCTTAACTTGCTTCCGAAGAAATTTCACAACAATGGGTCTTGTCTTCTTACTAGCAGCAGTTTTAGATCCAATTCGATGAACAATGGAAATATCCTGTTTAGCAACTGGAACCTCCAGTTTGTCCGAAATCTTCTGCACAATAGCATACAAATCTTCACCAGAGACCTCAGGAATACCATCTATAATCACATTTGAACTGTAAGAGTACTGTTTGCTTGATACATCTGCTGCTGAACCAAAGAAATTTGTCTTCTAAGATCAACATTTTCTTTTTTCAATTGGTTATTTTCCATCATACAGGCATTAACTTCTTTATCAAATTGAGAAAGTTTATCTTCAAAAATAGCAAATTTTTTCAAGACATCATCCAAAGAGCTTGAAAAATGTTCTATTGAATTTTTTAATTCAATAACCTCATCTTTAACAGGAGCCAATTCCTTCAACTGACTTAAAATAACTACCAACTTACTATTAATTTTATCCATGTCTGGAGTTGAAATATTTACTTCCAGTTGACCATCCAAGTTCACCTTCTCACCCTCAGATCCGGAATGTACTCTTCCCAATGGCGACTCACTACTTCTATTTTGCTTGAGATTTGAGATACATGATTTGCATTTAAAAGGTTGATTGTTAACAGTAAGATATTCAAAATCAATCTCATTAAGACCAACGCACTTCAAATGATAAAGTTTGCCACATCCAGCTGAACAAATAACATTATTTTCTTCTACTTTGATGTAAACTCTACAGAGCCCACACTTACGTGCACTCATTCTAGGCAGCCATATATATACCGTATTTACTTGTTTTATAGCCCGGGCCCTTATTTTTTTCAACCAAACTCAATACCAGGCCCTTATTCAAACGGGCTCTTATTCAAGCACGGGCGCTTGTTATTTTCAAAGTAAAATTAGGTATGCACAAAAATTATCGTTGAAGACAAATATTTCACGACATTAATCTTTTTCAATTGGGAAGTATATGGCCTTTGATCGCAAATTTTTCGATGACGAATTATTAATAAATATGTCTATATATGTCTATCATGTGGGGTTCAATATTCTGAATGAATGATCAGTAGACAAATATCAGTTCTTTGCTTTTGGTGGGAAAGTCTGCTGTCATTGGCTATGAACAATGCTATCTGCTATGCAATTGGACGCCTAAGGCGTGAGTGTTATCGACCAGCGCATAAAATTCGATAGCGTGCAATTGTCAGGTGATTCCCTCTAGTCTTACACTGCTAAATTAGGGACGGCTAGCACAGATAGCCCTCGAGTAGCTTTGTGCGAAATTCCAAAACAAACAATCTCAAAAGAACGTCGTAGAACCGTTTCAATAAACTTCTAGGTTCTTGTAAGATCACTTCAGTGAAAAATAGGAATACTTAACATAAACATAAAAAAGCACTTTTTGGAGTCCAGAGCTAGTCACCGAGCAAGTCAGACGTGCTTTTATCTCTGCAAAGATGCTTTTCAGAACGAAACGTTCACCTTCGCCAGTCAGGCCAACAGTGCCGCCGGTAATCGTCGACGGCCTACCGCCGAACCTCACGCCATACCAAATCGCCACGCTCATCACCCAAGCCAAGCCAGGGGCAACCATTGAACCGTCCAGAACCCGAATATTACGCCGAGGCGGAATCCTCATTCAACCAGCCACTAAAGCAGACCAAATTTACCTGTGCCAGCCATGGAACATTGAATTCAAAGTAAGTTGTTCCCCCACGAAAAGTCCAGACACTCTTTATTCTGTATTCCTGAGAGGCGTCGACCCATCTATTCAACCCGAAGAAATCAGACAAACCATTGAATCCCAAATACTAGCCAAAGTTTATACAGTTCATAGAATTTTCTCGAAGAAAAGTAACCAGCCCACGCACTTTATGAAGATAGTAACAACGTCAAAGTACAGTGCCGACTGCATTTTACGCGACGGCTGCTACTACCATATATTTCATTTTAGAGCCGAACGCCCATATCGTCAACCGCGCAACAACGCTTCAAACAAAGTTCCCAGATATTACAAACAATCAACTGAAATTTTCCAGCAAGAAATTACTAATATTCAGCCGAGTCCAGATACAAATAAACAAAACACGACGACAGATTCAGACAACTCTACCAAGATGACGAAAACCCCCAAGGCCAGTATCACGCCAAGGTCAAGTAAGAAAATGGACAGTGCATGCCAGACCTCAATCCCAGTTTCCCAGAACTCAACTTCCTGCCAGACCCAAACCTCTACCACGACAACCACCGACGCGTCAGTACAAACGGAAAAACAAACCACCTCTACTCAGAAATCTCAAACCAAATTCCCGAGAAGAAACAAAGCATCACAGACCAGTGAAGAACAACATGCCGAAGAAGAACCAGTTGTTCCACCACCGAAACCACGCTTTTCAGTCGCACCAATGGGTTTCAAGTGCATGAACACGTTCAAGACAAAGTTACCACCTGACATACAAGACCGAAGTTAGACATTTCCTGGAAAAACACCAACAAAGTTTTTTTTTTTTTATTATTCCCAGCTACTTCCGGGCACGGCCTGGGTAGATCATTCGGCGCCCAGGTTGTGAAAGTGGGTTTTCTCGGGGTACTCCCGTTTCCCCCCACAACTAAATTTCTGGCATTGGACCTGTTGGTCCCAGCCGCACCTGAAAAGAGCCGTTTACCGCGTCACCCAGAAAAATCACTGTAAATTTCATTTCGCTGCTGCACTCCGTCCTAGAGCCAAGGTTTAGCTCACTTCACTTTCGCTGCTCTCGTCCAGGTTTCCCGTCCTTCTTCTCACTGACAAATACCCCACTCCAGCGTCGAAATATTACAAACAAAACAAAAAACTCCACGGACAAGCCAAAAATTCTCACGAAAGGGGACGAAGAGGAACTAAAAAGCTCCTGAACACCCCAGTTGGAGAGAGAACTCTTCTGATTTCTCTCTCTTTAAACTGAACCCCTGCCACGATAGTTTAGTTTAGTTTGTCAGGTGATACGAGGGTTTCGTCACCGGATGTGTGGCCAAGTGCAAGCGGGTGTAGCCAAATGAGTCAACAATTAAACTGTTACAGCGATGATAGGCGAAAATAATGGGAAAATTTCGGGCTGTTGTTCTCAGCTTCCCCGAATTGGATTTTAACGAGCGATGTGTCAAATGAAAGCTAAGAAGATATGCTTTAATATCATGTGTGATTCATTATCATAAATTGACATCTTCATACTGAAAAACAAAGTTTCCTAAAAGTTATGGTTAGGGCCCGGGCGGGTATTCAAGCACGGGCCCTTATTTATTTTTATGTTCTGTTCACACGGGCGGCTATTCAAACGGGCCTTTAATCAAGATCGGGCGGTAAAACGAGTATATACGGTATATAATGTAATGCTAACTTACATTTATTGCATAATAACTAAAAAAGAAGACATAAGTCACACAATATAAGAAATTAGCCCTGAATGCATATGCGCCTTTATGTACAGTATGTATACAAAATGTACAATATCCATATCTAAAAAACTAGAGGTGATGAGTAAAAACGGATTTAAAATCTGAATTTAGCACCCCCAAATTAGGTTAAAACAGCTATTTTTGTGCTTGCTTCATATTCTTTGTAAACCAGTGTAATTTATGTGTGTAAAATGTGCAAAATAAGGGTAATTTTTAATATGCTATTTTAAGAAGCACACCATAAAGCATGACGACAGATTGCAAGAAGAGATTAAATATATTGATTTGACAGTTAAAAATTCTCAAACTGGATTGTTTGACCATTGGAAAATCTCTTAAGTGAAAAGCTAGAGAGCTTTTAAGCTTGCTAGAAAACTGTCAAATCAGTGTGAATGGTTTAAAAAAATTAAATTCAACACGACTTTTCGGCGAAATACAATAACAGGTTTTATAAGAAGAACTGTTATAGCTTATTAAATTTAAAATTATTTAACGTGACAGAAAATATAAATGACAGAGAAAGGAAACTAACGAGATAAGTTATTCATAAAAACTTATTATATGGGCAAAGAAAAAATTACATAAACGAGTAACTACTTTAAACTATAGAGAGATTACAACTGAATCTGCTGATTTTAGTCAGTTTGGATAAAAGTCTTTAAAATAATATTAATCCAATCTGTTAGTGTAAAATTCACATACAGTTTTTGAAAAACCTCAAAACGTTTTTTTTTAAAGGGAAAGTGAAAATACAACATATTTGCATAAAATGTGGGTTTATCTCATATAACTCTTGAACATCACAGTGCGAGGTACTTTGTCAATGGTTTAATACAGCAATCGTGGAGACAATGTTTAAGGTGTAATAGATCTGAATATTGGAAGTTTATATACTAAAATAACGTAAGTTTTATGCGTTAATACGGCTGGTGATACAAATGAGTGGGGTTAGATAAGGTTGAATGTATGGATAACTATAGTTCCGGCTTACTGTGATGTGAATAAGCAGTTATCAGTAGGCAGGTTCAAGTTGTGTTACAATAAAAGTGAAGTGATAAAATTACATAGTTATGTATTATATTTGGTTTAAACGATTATAAAATACCATTTAAATATTTGCTTTGGAAATCAGTGTTGATGAAAAATAAATATGATTGCTGAATCGTAAAGTGATTATTTGTTAGCAGAAAAGTCTATCATATACGTTTTTAGAGGCTTTTGTTTTTGTAATAAATTGAGAAACCCAAATTTTATTTAGATCATAGATGTAAATCCACACGTAAATTAATATAAACAAAATGTTTCTTTGAACACACAGTTATTCAGATAAAATGGTTTCATATTTACTAGTTGTATACAATTGTATCCAATTTTAGACGATCAAAGCACATCTTTAAGTTTTAAGCATTATATTACAGTAAAATTTGTTGTTTTACGTTTCTCTATTTACCATTTGGAATTTTATTTGTTGGCTCTATATTAGGTAAAGTTTTTAAGAGTTTTGAATAACTTTTGATGATGAAAAGGAAATAAAATTGCTACACTTTAATAATAGAAAGTGGATAAACATAAAGCATATTATTTAAACGGTTTTGTTCATAAGTAAAAGTTAAAGGAAAGTAGATCACATTTATGTTTTCCCAAAATGTTCGGACGTACTTGTACGGTTCTCCTAACAACCTTTTTCTTTACAGTTAACAGAGTGAATGTTGGTTTTAAAGATAAAACTGAAAAATGACCTCTTACAAAAGATAGAAAATATCTAATATTCTTCTGTTTCTCCAGATATGTATTTGGTTACTTGACGTTCAAATAAATCAAAGTGTCTCCAGCACCACAACAAATCCATCAAATAACTTTTGATGCATTTTAGGTCTTTGTTTTTTAATAAAGTGAATGTTATAATCTTGTGGCACTAAGACATCAACCTGAGGTATGATGAAGCTGTGCTTGTCAACAATATTACGATAATCAAATAGCTTACTGAAGCAAACACAAATATATGTTTGATCTAAAAGAATAAAAATAAAATATAACTAAAAATCCATAGTACTATCGTTTATTATTAATTTGTAAACACGTTTAAGGATATACAATGTAATGTCTTCTTGAAATAATTTTCTGGATATTATTTGGTATTTTCAAAGTGATTTACGGTTTATGCGACATACAGACTATTTTTGTTTTTGTTTTAGAATTTCATGCAAAGCTACACGAGGGTTATCTGCACTAGCCCTCCCTAATTTAACAGTGTAAGACTAAAGGGAAAGCAGCTAGTCATCACCACCCACCGCCACCTCTTGGGCTATTCTTTTGCCAAGAAATAATGGACCTAAAGACTAAATGGCTGTTTATAAACTTTATACTTCAAAGTCCTTGATCAATTGGGACAAACAATAAATAGCTTATATTACTTACATGACTAATGAGGTTGATGGCAAATATGTAGAATAACGTTGAGTTAAAAAGGTGGGTTATGTTTTCTGTATTTTATTAAAGTACAAAACAATAGAGGGCTATCAGCTTTGTTCGGACTTAGGAATCAAACATGGGATTTTGGTGATGTAAGTTCATCCATAGCATGTGGACTACGTTTATTGTTCTTCAAACAAATTGAAACAGGTTTATTTATTTAGTAACTATAATAATCTTGAGTAGCATGTCAAATAGAGACGAGGATGTCAAAGTGTCATGCCCCAGAGACGGTAACATAATAGTTCCAGGAAGAGAAGCTATGGGTGCGTTGCTAGATTCATGTTATTAAGATGCTATGAAACAGAAGTTGTACAGAGGCTGAATTACTAGGATACTCTGCTAGTTTCACGATGTGACACCAGAAAACGTGTTGATATGATGAGAATGCAAATAGTTCAAAAGGGCATTAACGTTATAGTAATGAGCAGAGTCTTAAAATTAATAATTTACAGAATTGAGGTAAAACAAGACAATTGTATTTTTGTATTTTACTGGTTTGCCAGTAAAGGCACAGCAAAACTGTAGTTGAGAATGAACGATGTATTTGTGAAACGTATAGTTGTCTTGATTTTCCCCAATTTTGTAATCATTGAGTTTCATGAAGTACCTACGGTTTCAAGTATCAAATATATTAATAATTTAATATAATATAATATAATTTGCTATATAATTTGCCGAACATCGTTTTTTTACAGTAAAAAATGTGCTATTTTAATCATATCAGCTATGTAGTTTTCTTTTGCATACAGTTCATAAAATGTGAATTTATAGGAGGATAGTGTTAGATATAGCAAATGATGTTACCAAGGATGATGTTTATACGTTTCATAGAATGATCTTATTTTATCTTATTTCTCTAACATACTTTTTCAACTATACATCACTCTACGTATAAAATATTTCACTAATTAATTAATTATAAGGTTTTTGCTTCTACATTTAATCATACCTAGAGCTGGATAATGTTACTATCACACATAATGCAGTGATATAAGTAAAACAATTTGCTACTTTAATCTTATCTATGTTAAAGTTTTTGTTTCCATACGTTTAAAAAGGTCGTGTTACTTAGAGAATTGTATTACTAAAGTTAATGTTACTATCACAGTGATATAATGCAGTGATATAAGTAAAACAATTTGCTACTTTAATCTTTATAAGGAAGGTCGTGTTACTTAGAGAATTGTATGACTAAAGTTCTATGGGCGGATGGTCTTACTAAATGTATTGTGTGTGTTTGTTTTATAAAGGTGGATGGCATGACTATACTTCCGTGGAACTGCATACAGATTTCAACTTGTCTTAACGCATGTTTATAGTTTGTATTTATATATTTAGTCCGTCAGTGGCACAGCGATATGCCTGTGAGCTTACAGTGCTAAAAACCGGGTTTCAATACACTTGCTGGCGGAGAGAACAGATAGCGCATCATATAGCTTTTTTGCTTAATTCTAAACAAACAAATAATTTTATATTTAACTTTACTACATGCGTTTTAAAAAGGCAGATGGTGTTATAAAAATAAAGGTAAATTAAAAAGATAATGTATGACTCAATTCTATGGTAATTCAGTAGTAAGGAACGTTCTACAACTTATCAGCGAGACATGATTGGAAAACAACTTCACATCATGAATTTTGTTTTCTGTTTATCACTATGCATTGTAGCAAATCTCATGAAAAAGCAGCCGTATCTAATTCATGAATCAGTTTTTCTTCCTGGTAAAATAAAGCTTTATTTCTATTTCACTAACTATTATATGATATGTTATTTTTGAATGAAAATACCACACGGTTATGAACGAATGATATATTCATCATGAATGTCATTTATTTTACCTTGGTAGATTTTGCTTTCAAAATAAATACCTCTATTCTATTATAAAAATCACCCAGAATTCCAACTTTCTTGTCCTTGTAACATAAAAGTTTCTTAAACGTAGTATACAAAATTATGCTCATTAAAGAAAACAATTAAAGTAAATTATCAAAAGGAAATGGCATAGTCCACTATTTAAATTCAACGGTCATGTTTATATAGTTATTTCATCTGTTAAGTATTATTTAATCGGAGAACAAATTGCTCTTTTATAAATTTCATAAAAATTCGACTTACAATAAATGTAGAATATACATTTCTGATTGTAATTAAATTTTCTTTTCTTTAGTAAAAGTATATCATATTCGATAATAAATAATATTAAAAATACGCAGATATAGCTTTTGAATGAGTTGTTTATTTTTATTTAACGTTTTTACAACGTTTCGGCCACTCTATTTTGTGAAATATTACGCGAGCATTTTTTTCCAATTTAAAAAAACAAAACAAGAACACAATTTATAGGGTAACATCTCTATTTTTTATGAAAATTAAGCTTTAGTTCACTAAATAATTAATACTTATTTAATCTTTCATCTACTAATGTGTTCTCGTAGTACAGTACTTTGAGGTTATTAATATTAATTGGATATTTTTTTGTTGTACCGCGTTTGTAAGTGATTATAGTCTGTCTCTTCTGTCCATGTAAGTGCTATCGCATCAACTACATTGATACTGTTCCCCGCTGGTAACTCAGCAGACAGCCCGATGTGGCTTTGCTACAAGAAAACATACACACATTGATATTTACAGATACTTTGATGTTTCTTATTACGTAGATATCAGATATCTAAGTTTGTTTTTCTTTATGGATTTTATGTTGTTTTACCTTCTATTGTTTTTTCTGTTATTGAATTTGTATCAACATTTGGCTAAGTTTCTAGTGACAATATGTTTAGGGAAGTGACATTTGTTAATAAATGTGTCAGATATTGATTCTATTTAATACTTTAGGTTACTGCTACTACATATGTTAAATGCTACGTTGAACATGCACAATAACATGCCCGTTTTATGTTCAGCTGAGTGGACCGAATCTTACTTTATACAGTCGTTATTATACCAGATTTGTGGAAAATGTTTGTGGTAAATTTTTTGGAATTTCTTACTGTTGTTATATTAAAATAATTTTCATTCTCTTCATTATGAGCGAATTTGATATTATAACCAAAGCTGTTTACGTGATGTAGAAATGACTGTTGATGAATTCTGTCCAAAAATACATCGTCGACATATCTAAACCAGAGTGTGGAAGGGTGTAAAGCTGTGCTACTGGCCATACTCTTATAATTTGTTAATAAAAAAGTCACATAACCCACCAGGTGACAGAAAGCTGCTCATGCTTAGACTCTCTATTTGTTCATAAGCTTGTCTTGACAAGTGAAACATGGAAACATATTTTTGGAGAAAAGTGAAGCAAGTCTTTGAGCTTTACAAGCTCGGATTGTAATTTGTCGAAATTTTTGACATTATTTCTAGGTTTGTTGTTTCATTGTTTGGTATGGCCAGGTGGTTAATGTGCTCAACTGATAATATGAGGACTGGGGATTTGAATCCCTGTCACATCAAACATGTTTGCTCTTTCAGCCGTGGATGTGTTATAATGGGATGGTCAATCCCACTATCCGTTAGTAACGGTAGCCCAAAAGTTGGCGGTGGGTGGCGATGACTAACTGTCTTCCATATAATTTTACACTGATAAATTAGGGACGGATAATGCAGATAGCTCTCGTGTAGCTTTGCGCGAAATTTCAAAAACAAATCTTTTGGTGTCGTTATACATATCGAGACAATGTTAAAATTCTTCACTTTCTGATAATTGTTCAGGTTGTTGAGAATGCTTCGGAACTTTAGAACATTTTTAACCTTTGATTTACTGTTGTCATGCAATGGTTCGACCAGAAAATCTAAAAATTGTGCAAGCTCATAGTTATAGCAGCCACAAGTGGAAATGATTGGTGAAATGACAATTGGGTTTTTGTGAATCTTCGGAGCACCAAAAAAGTAAGTACGTGCCTTGGTTACTTTTACGCTGTTGTTCATGCCTTCTGTGATGGAACTTCTGTTTTTACATCTAAAAGCAGGCTATTCATTTGTTTTCCACAACATTCAATAAGGCTTTTGAATAGTTTTTGAAGTTTAGTAAATAGTTTAGGTTTTTAAATAACCTTTTTACATATTTTATTTCAACAATTTAAGTTTTACTATGATAGTTTGTGAGTTATTATTCAACTTTTTTTACAGCTTATATTTGGTGTTTTGCGACGTTTTCTTTAATTCTTATGGGTTTAAAATAGATACACGAAATTTCATGAATAAAATTCTTTACGTTTTGATCAAATTTGATATTTTTAGGAATTCACATTTTATTATTTTTACCTTAAAATGTTTTTGTAGTATCATTGTTCATGCTATGTTGTTGATGTTTATTTTTTCGCTAATTTTGTTATGATGTTTCTTGGTGCTTTAGTTGCTTTTGTATCTTTTTGCATAAATTAGACCTTTGTTTAGAATCTCTATAGAATACAATAAATTTTTTGATAAATTTACCATATTTTTACCTTTGGTTTTATTGTTGTTGTGTTTAATGTATGTCAGATTACTTATTAGGTTATCTTTTTTTTGCATGGCTAATTTCTATTTTATTTCTTTGTTTTCAAGTTTCAGTTAACAACTGTTAAGACTAAAAGCCTCCGTGAGTCGTCTGACGTGATATTGAAGATAACGAGGTTAAGAAATTTTGAGTATTATTTTTCTTTCAAATTATTGATTTCTCTGTAATCTTGTGTAATTGTAGCATTTAGAATCTTATTTTTTGTTTCTATGTTTACGAATTGATTTTTTATTTCGTAGTTATTGGTTTAATTTTATAAACTTTAGAGTAAACTATTACTGCTTGTATCTTTTTTTAAAATTTGAGGTTACATATGGTTTTCTCCAACTTTATATTGAATACAGCATTTTATGACTTTCAAAAACGAATAACTTACAATGTTAAACTTAAAATAAAATTATGGCTACACAGAACAAATACTAAGCAACCTATTACAAAGAATGAAAGAAACATTTTACAAAATTTAAAATATACTTTACGAATATAAGAATAATATAATTTAACAAACATGTGTATTTTTATTCTGTTTTTTTCTAAATGTGCAATTTCTTAACCTTAATAGGTAGTTTGGTGACAAGAAAATTGTTTATCCCATCTAAAAAATCTTGAAAGAAATAATATATGCTTATTTGTTAATATTAATGTCATTCAGCCGGTGTGCCATTAAACTCGCAGTTATTGGTCATCTCTGCTAGATTAGCTGTGATTACATATAAGGAACTTTGCTGTTGTCCAAAATAGCCACTTGGATCCTGAGATACAAAGAATATACAAACTATGCTTAGTACAATAATATGTTGTTTTATCATTTTAATTTTAAAGTTTGTTGTATTTGAAAACATTATTAAAGATGTTACACAAAAATATTTTTATAATATTATCTCTGGTGATATACAGATAACTCTGTTTTTTAGATCTAAAATAGCTGGAGAGGAAAATTAGATAATTACTATAAGGAATTCGGTAAAACTGGTTTTATGTCCTTTTCTTTTTGATATAAGTGAAGAAATAGTCAATAAACTGCTAACATTTGAAGATGGTACAAAGTTCTTCTATGTTGCTGGTTGTGATGCTTTACGAAAGGATTTCAATCAGTTGCCGAATTCAGGAAATAACTGAATATTAGCTTTGCATTATAATAAGTGCAAGGTAATACACGTGAGTTATCATAACTTAAGCTCTAATGAAACAGTCTAAAAAGCACTATGGAAGAAAAATAGCTTAGTGTTAGGTTTATTGAGCTTTTAAGTTATCCGATTAGTAAGACAAATGGGATAATGAGTTGTATTTACGGAAATATTGAGCAGAAATCTAAACAGGTTATCATTTTATTTTATATGTTTATTGGATTATTGAATCCTTTACTTTAGAAGATAATGAGTTGTTGAAAAGGGTTCAAAGAAAGGTGCTAGGATAACACCCGAGATTAAGAGGCTTTCAGAGAATAATAAAATAAGAAATATGAAACAGATTGCTCAAGAAAGATAAAAGAAATAATCTCTCTCGCATGTTGAATAATATTAAGGAATTTGATAGCTAGATGTGTGGTAATACTTAATGGTGAGAATTGTAGGGCAATACGTTTCGGCAGGATAGAGGTGATCTTTATCTAAAACTATTATACTTTTGTAACAAGATGTTTGACCTATAGAATAGAATGTTTTTACATATGGAAAATGCAACGAATTTAAGAGATTTTATATAATAGTCGATAAATATTTAAATAATGAGGATTTCATTTACTTTTTATCAAGTGGATGGTGGTACATTCTTTGCGGATCAACAGAAACACAGTGGCTTCTTTAAAGGTAGATAATGATTTAGCTTTCGTGCTTGATTTGTTACGATAGTAATGAAAAACTACTTAGATTATGCTTAAAACGTTTGTAAGTTTGAATTTTGGAATCAGGGTTTACTTTATTGCACATCAGAAATTATCAAATAGAAAATATACCAGCTTAAGTTGATCATATTAAAACTAATTTAGAATTTCACTAGATCATTACAGTTATGTGATGTTTTATAATGCTCTGTTTTGTAAATGTGTATATTACAACAACTCTGCCATTTAGTTTTCTTAAAAACATAAATTTACAAATTGTCATGTCTAGCACATATTCCCTTTTTGCATGCATTTTGTAATCCACCAAGGTACAGAATGATGATTTCTACATTAGGTTACACAAGAATCCGGTCACACAAAAAGCATGTCGCTTTGTCATTATATGGACAAAGTGAACGCGCTCAGGTATGCGATAACTTGTGTATATAGTGTGGTTGTGTATGGATATGTAGTGAAAGGAAACTTCTGGTCACTCTTCGAAATGGAGATCCTATCTGAATATGTTGGGTACTGTTTACTGCGGTATGTGGATATATTTTGCTTCTGTCATTTTGCTTTCCACGATTGTAGGTTGATTTGTTAACAGGTCTCTTCCTAAGTTGATTTAAATTTCATTAAGTAAAGATGTTACCTTACTTTTGTAAACTCTAAATATCAGTAGTTCTAAGCACATATTTATTATTTAGATGCATGATTAATTTGTGTTTTAAAGGCTTTACATATCTTGAGTAGCAGCGCCCTTCTACGTAATGCCAAAGAACGACAACATTCAATGTTTTTAATAATCGTGAGTTATTCAAAGAATAAATTCCGTCTAACCAACATTCAGTATTCCACTTCAGTCATATAGCACATTTTAAAGTTGCAATACATTATTACCATAGATGCTTACCAACAGGCAATATTCAATACTATGAAAACTGACGAATATATCTAATTATATAATTACCATTTTGCTAAAATATGATGAAATATAAGAAACAGCCCAATGTTTTAAGTTGCTTTTAATTTAAGTGATATTCATATTCAAGTTTGCTTTACTTGAAATTGTGTTACTGAATTTTACTTTTTCAGATAAAAAGCCACAAAAATGCTTTAAACTGTGCAATTGAATGAGCCAAAATATGTATACATGTTTCTTCGGTCAGTATAAAGAGATAAAGTGGAAGGCTTGTTACTAGTAGTAACATTCATGCACATCACTAATTAGATGACGAGGCATTTGGCTATCGATATTATAAAATTACCCAATTTTACGTCAGGGTCACCATACCGACAGATGCCAGAGTGAACGCATGAATGACGTAAATCGTTAATGAATTGTGAGTGGTAATCGACTTTACCGGGAGAGGTGTGCTTTATCATTCGCCTTACACAACACATCTAGGGTATAAAGGATCGTACGTCGACACAAGAACTCTTCAAAATATTTAGATCTTAGATCCAGGTCCGCCAGGACTTCCGTGTTCTCAGGATATCAGGTACCGCGGGCACCAATTGGTAGGTCGTGAAATACAACAGAAATTGCACCAGTTAAATCTTTAATTTGTGGTGCGAAGTCTTGGTAGCGGGCGACCTTGGAATTATATGCTTCCTCTAGGGTACTATACACGAGTTCATATCGAACCGTCACGTCAGCCACCACCGCTTTATCATCACGGTGGAAGATCAGATCTGGTTTCCGACGTTCACCATGGCCTGTCTCAATGGTTGATTCTTGAATAACTTTCCACCCTTTAAATACGGCTTCGGCTACGAATGGTCACAGATCTTATTGTGACGTCATGTCCTCATAGATTTTAGTTTGGGACATTGACTACGCTAAGATGATTTAAGGGTCCTCTCCGGGCGAGCATCCTCGGAATTTAGAAGCTTTTTTCTCTTACTCAAATTCCCTCGACTTAGGGCCTCTTTTGTGGGACATACATTTGCCCTTAGAGCAAGACACTTCACCCAGCCTTCATTCCCCTAGTTTAGGTTAACCAGTGGTTGGCAGATTTTGAGCCTTTGAAGAGACTTACACCATGCCCTTGAAGGGCAAGACCATCCCAATGCTTCCTTTTCATATCTCTTAATTAGAATGATATGTTCTAGAAGTCTGTTCGGACTTAGGGGTCAGAAGTCCTACTTTTGAGGCAATGCCTTTGATGGTCTCAATAAGTTGTCTATTTTAGCTACATGAGCTATAGTTTTCCAAAGAATGGACATGCCTTAATCCTGTCTTGATCTTAAGCGTTGGAATCAGAGATTCCAACTTGACAAGTGGATTTGCCACTGTCTCTGTAACGGGAATAAAGTAACCCATCGGCCGGTAAATCTGTTGAGAATCTCAACGCCGATGGTATGAATTTAGCAGTACCCCTTGAGATGTTTATCTATCCACTTCTCGAGCATCTCGGCTATCGATATTATAAAAATTATCCAATTTTACGTCAGGGTCGACGATACCGACAGATGCCGGAGTGAACGCATGGATGACGTAAATATGAACGTTAACGATTAACCACTATCACCATGCTTGCCTCTGTTGCTTAAGAAATTTCCCCACTTCTTGCCCCCCGTTTCTAAGGAAATTACCCACTACTTGACCCTGCGTTGCTATGGAAATTGCCGCCGATTCTTGCCCATATTGCTAGGAAAAATTCCTCACTACTTGTCCCTTGTTGCGAGGGAATTTTTTCCCACTGCTACCCCGTTGCTAGGGAAATTTCCCAAACTCCTTGCCACCCGCTGTTAGGAAAATTTCCACCACTACTTACTCCCCCGTTGCTGGGAAAATTTACCAACTACTCTCCACCCATGGCTAGGGAAATTTCCCCCACTTTATGCCACTCATTGCTAAAGAAATTTCTCCACTGTTTGCCTCCCGTTGCTAGGAAAATTTTCACACTGCTTTCCCAACTTTTGCTAGAGAAATGTCCCTTACTCCTTGCTCACATTGCTAGGGAAAGTTCCCACTTTTATGCTCCCGATCTAGAGAAATTTACCCAATTTCTTTCCCACCCGTTCCTACTGAAATTTCCCCAACTGCGTGCCTCCCGTTGCTAAAAGAATTCCCCCACTCCCTGCTTCCCATTGCTAGGAAAATTTAGCCACTAATTGCTCCTTGTTGATTATGGACACATCCCTAACTCTTAACTCCCATTGCTAGAGTAATTTCCTTCACCCGCTTTGACCTCGTTCCTAGGGATATTTCCCTCACTCCTTGTTTCCTCTTGCTATGGAAATATTCCCCACTTCGTGCCCTTGTTGCTATGAATATTTACGCACCTACTTGCCCCTCCGTTGCTTGTTGAAATTTTTCCCTCTCCTTGCCCCCGTTGCTAGGGATATATACCCTACTTTTTGCACTCTGTTACGAGGAAAATTTCCCCACTGCTTGTCCCCCGATGCTGAGGAAGTTTTTCCCCACTTCTTGCCACCGTTGCTAGGGAAAATTTCCTCCACTCCTTGCCCCCATTGGCTGGGGAAAGTTTATCACACTTGTCCCCCGTTGCAAAAGACATTTTTACCACTACCTGCTTCCACGTTCTTAAGGAAATTTCCGCCTTTGCTTGCCCAACCGTTCTTGGCAATTTCCTCCACTGCTTGCCCCCGTTGTTAGGGAAATTTACGCCACCATCTTGGACACGTTGCTAGGGAAATTTATCCCCATCACTTGCAATCCGTTGCTAGAGAAATTTCTTCCGCTGCTTTGCCCCGTTGCTAAAAAAATTTGCCCCACTTTTTGCCCCCCCATTCCAAAACAATTTCCCCTACTCTTGCTCCTCGTTGCTACAGGTAAATGTAGCCACTAATTGCCCCTTGTTGCAATGAAACTTTCCCTAACTCCTAGCTCCAGGTTACTAAGTAATTTCCTTTACTGCTTGAGCTCGTTGCCAGGTAAATTTACCCACTACTTGCCCCTCTGTTGCAGTGAAATTTCCATTGCACTCATTGCCCCCCGTTGCTAGGAAAATTTCTTCCACTATTTGACTCCCGTTGCTACGAAACTTTCCTTCACTTCTTGCCCCACCGTTCTCGGAAATTTAACCCACTGTTTGCCCCCCGTTACTATGGAAATTTCCCCCACTCCTTGCCCCCGTTGCTAATAAAATTTCCCCCACTTTTTGCCCCACGTTGCTTAGGAAAATTCCTCCACTTAATGCCACACACTGCTAGGGAAATATTTTGCACTGCTTGCCCTGCATTGCTAGGAAAATTGTTTTACTCCTTGTCCCCGTTGCTAGGGAAATTTTTCTCACTACTTGCTAATAGGAATATTTCCCCCACTGCTAGCCCCTCAATAGCTAAAGAAATGTTCCTACTGCTTGCTTCCTTTGCTAAGGAAATTTCTTCCACAGCGTCTTTCATTTGCTAGGGAAATCTTTTACACTACTAGATCCCGTTGCAAGAGAAAATTCTTCCACTGCTTGACACACGTTGCAAGGGAATTTCTTCAATGATTGTCAGACGTTACTAAGAAATTTCCAACACGGCTTTTGGTCTAGTTGCGTAG
>VWRL01001744.1:0-22980 GCA_011833715.1 Carcinoscorpius rotundicauda | reverse complement strand
CATCTTAAATCTCATTAATTACAACAATCAATGCATTTAATGATATTTAGTTGCTGATTGACTCGTTCCCTAGTATCATATTTCCAATTACATAGTAATGAAGGCGTTAACATTGTCCTGATTAATAGTGAATGTAACTAAACTGATTAAGGGCAAAGAAATAACAAGAATGGAAAAGATGTGTAATAAAAGCGAAAACAACAGTGTCTGGATGTGGACTGATGACTTGAGCAGTTGACTTTATTCCGTCAAGCTAACTCACTTGCGATATTTTGCAGTAGTAGTAGTTCAAACTAACGTGTTTTTTTCACTTAGAAGGAAACTTTGAATTTATCCAAAACGATTTTTTTTATCAAAAATAGTAATCTTACGGTACCATTTGACTTACTAGTGAATAATACTTCTGTCATCAACATTATTTGAACAAGCTGTGTTACAGCAAATCACGCATGAGCTGAACAGATATTATCTCTAGCGAGCAACAAAGAAACAAATGTATTTGGAACAAAGTCAACTTAATGGTTTTATTGATCAGATGCCAGACACAATTTTATTAATTCAGAATAAATGAAAAGTGTTTAAAACTTGTGTTATCAAAAGAACAATGTCTGTCAGCTAGTTCGTGTGTCACTCATAACTGCCGATTTATCAACATCGAGGCAAGCACACCTCCAAAATTTTTTGGGTACACAAATCTTGTGAAACTATCGAATACTTTTCTGAACAGTTGATAGCTTCTTTTAGACAATGGTCTGTGGGGCATTTACTGTTTTGCTTTACAAATAAAATATACATGCTATTTGAATGAGACAGTTATCATAACTAACAATTTATTTTTATCATTCTACAATTAAATGTAATAAATCACTCTTCAACTTTACTATTATTTAAAATAATAAACTGCTAAGACACTATTAGGATATCACACTCACACAACTTGGACACAGATTTTTAAGGATTGCGAAGATCATCATGTGGTCCCACACATACAGCCAATGATTCTACAATATACAAAACTACCGTGGAAAACTAACGTTTCCATTTCAAACAACCTAAGAGAGAGGAATGGTTCACCTTGGTCTGACGTGTTTGATATTCAATATCAAAGCCTGATGAGGTTATATACAGGACCAAACTTCACGTTTAGAAAAACTTCTTATTCTTTAGTGTTAGCCAATGCGGATAATGCATTCGTTTGAATGTACAAGAAAGCATTTATTAAAATAGTCAATTATTTTACACTTTCTCTATCTATTATAATATATTTCATATAGAAAATAAAGTTCTATAATTTTAATATTTATCTTAGTTTAGTTAAAGTTTCTGTATGTAACCGAAATTTAGAAGTAAGAAATATGTCCAAAAAACAAACACACTGTATCAGTCGGTCGGCTCAGAATAGCTTCTCAAAATGAAAGATCCATTCAGTTCTAATTTATGATATTTACATATATGTGTGAAATGAATAAAATCTCAATACATTATACAATGAATTATGTAATAAAAATCATATCTACTTTTAATATCTATTTAAATATATGAAAGAGAAAATATCCTCATGTGATCACACACGTACCGACAGTTCTTCTGAAGAATGATGGCCTCATTTACCAAGAGAGTCATGAATGACTAGAAAGAAGAGGGAGAAAACTTGTATTAAACTAAAAGTCAGTTATGACACACTATCTATATGTAGCTACGGTATACATAATATTGAAAATAAATGGTTCAAACTCTACTAATCATATATTTTCTACATACATTTAATGTTCACCTTACTTTAATTACAGATTTTATACTAATTTAAAAGTCAGTAATCATAGTGACACAAAACTCTAATTGTACATTCACATTATTTGATGAAACATTTCTGTTAGCTTACGATTATTGCATATTTTCTACTTAACTCTGTGCCTGACAAACGCTCAAACTGTATCAGTCAGCTTAGAATAATTTTCAAAATAAAAGTTCGATTTCAATATAATTTATGATATTTACATAAACATATAAAACGTGTAAGATTTCATTATACAATACAATTAGGTATGTATTCGATTGGTCTCAGAGTTAACTAATTCTGATTCGTATTAATAAGCGCAGTTACAAGTTGAAACATATCCTAATGTTTGATACCTGTCTTCAACAAACAGTATAAAGTTCAGTCAACTCTGGGTAACATTTCAAATATACATATCCTGTCCTTTTCACCACTAATAATCAGGCTGATGCAGTTAGTTCTACTGTATAGAAGAAAAAAATGAGCCAACTTGTAAATGTAAGTTCGATCCGGCATGGCCAGGTGGATAAGGCACTTGACTCGTAACATCAGGGTAGCGGGTTTGAATCATCGTTACACCAAACATGCTCGTCCTTTCAACCGTGGGGGCATTATAATGTGACAGTAAATCACACTATTCGTTGGTAAAAGAGCAGCCCAAGAGTTGGCGGTGGATGGTGATAACTAGCTGCCTTCTATCTAGTCTTACAAGTAACTGAATAACTAGATTAAGCCTTATCTTATTAATATATATGTTAAGGTAACTAGTCATTTCCGCCAACTCTTGGACCACTCTTTTCCCAATCAATAGTAAAATTGGCCGTCACATTATAACGTACCCTCGGCTCAAAAAGCGGCATGTTTTTAAGTGACGGGGCTTCGATCCCGCGACTTTCAGATTACAAATCGAGTGCCTTAAACACCTGGCCATGCCGGTCCTTAATTGTAAGTATATTGCAATATATATATTTCTTTGCTTATAAATCTAAAAGTTGTGTTTCTGTTAATGCTTGTTTTCATTCATATTTATTATGATGATAAATAATGTTGATGTGATTAAACAAATTGTATACTCTATATTTTAGTCTATTGTAAAGAAAAATAATGCTGTTGACAACAATGAAATATTAAAAAAAAGTCAAATCCAGCAGCGAAGAAGAAACCAGTAAAACAGAAAAATGACAGGTTCCTCTGCTATTATACGACGTGAATGAGTATTTGATTCATCTCATGGCTATCGAATTGGTAATGACTGTTACACTACTCTATCAACCTACGAGAATAATTTCGACATTTTCAGGACTTTGGAAGAGGAAAACAAAGTCCAACCAAGAAAGGCGTAATTTTTTCTGATATAGAATGGAAGAAATTTAAAGAGCGAATTTCAAGTACTTGTGTAGTTGTCAAAGCAAAACTGTACAAGATTTTCTCATAAAAGAATGGAATCGTGTAATTCGTGTTGCATGTGTTAATAATGTCCCCTCTACTTTATTCATGTATCGATCTCATTATCATGCCATTGATATATTATCTGATAAGATTCTTTTTGGTTTATTAAATTCAGAATGGCAGAATTTATCTAAACAAATTTCTCATTTCAATACTTATTGAAATACTTTGTTTATTGATGAAAGTAACTGAATAAATATATCAAGCCTAATCTTATTAATATATACGTTAAACAAGTGTTCCCTGTTTTACAAGTACTGAAGAAATCGACGATCTTAGTCAAGCGTTATTGTATATTAATTCATGAGATCAGATTTTGACAAGAATTAATACATTTATTGCTTCATCTATACTTAGTAATAGGGTTGAATTTATCAAGTTCTAGTTTTGAATCTCTATAGGATACTGTAGAAAAAGGCACTTTATCCAAGAGTTATCAAATATAATGTGCCTTTGAAGATTTTAAGAACAACAAAATCTCTAAAATAACTGTGGTAACAATAAAAAGAGTTTTGTAAAAAATGAAGTTCAATTATTATTTTTACAATAAAAAATATTGTCTTTCACATTTTATAAATCCATCATGTTTACGCTTACTTACAGTCCAAAGTAATAATAACTGCGGCATCTACTTTTTATAATGCGTAATTAGTCACAAAAGGTAAATCACCATAAATGAAATATAAGGGGCAAATAACAAAAGTTTCTTTAGTTTAGAAACTAGACAAAATGTATTATGCAGTTGAAATCTGTAATTAAATCCACTGTCATCTGTCCTACTGATCTTTACTTATTAATTCTTTACAATTAAAAAATGATGTTTTAACTTCAATATATTTAAGTAAAGACATAAGTTATCACAAACACTCAAACATTAGGTTTACTGTCTCTCATTACAGAATAAATTTTGCAAGAAACACAAATCGTATATTGACAGTACATTAACTCTGACAATGAAAAAGGGAATTTGTATGTCACTAAACTTAAAGAGTTATCAGACTAAATTGATATAATTTACACTAAATATACAACGACTACTTAGTTACGTCTGAATGAAACCTTTCATCAGTAACCGAGTTTATAGTGTTGAACACAAACAGATAACTTTGTCACAATTCGAGTACATAATCTGTTGTATTGAATAGTGAAATCTCGTACATTTCATATATTTATCCAAATATCACAAATTATAGTTCAATTATTCCAAGTGAACTAACACAGTCTGAGCTTGTGATCATCTGTCGAGCACAAAATTATGTAGAACGTATGCGATAATCGTAATTTAACTAAAATGTCTGATAAGCCAACCTAGACTGGTATTCCACAACAATACATTCTGCCTGAAATTCAAGAGAACTTATTAGTTTTAAAATGTTGTGGCATTCTAAGATAATACACACTGCATGACATTTAAAATATTGTATTAATTTTATGCTAGCTTGGTATTCCAAGATAACACATGCTGCATGAAATATAAGATAATGTATTAATTTTAAAGTTGTCGTGTATGCTCAGAAAAAATCACTCTTTATAGAATACAAACTAATTTATTAATTTTAAGCTTGACTAGTATGCTAAGGTAATACATTGTACCTAGATTTTATAATAACATTAATTTTAAACTAGTACGGTATTATGGTAAGGCTGAATGGAAATTATGTAAAGTGTTAGTTTTAAACTGATCTGATATGCTAAGGTAAATACACTCTGCATGGAATTTAAAGTAACAAATTAATTTTATATTTGTCTAGTTTGGCAAGATATTACGCCCTGCATGGAATTTAAAGTAATGTACTACTTCCAAACTTGTCTGTTTTGTTAAAATGATATATTCTGTCTCTAATTTTAAGCAAACGTATTAATCTCAAACTGGTCTAATATGTCGAGTCAATACACTTTGTATTAAATGTAAAGTAAAATAGTAATTTTTAAGTGGACTAGTTTGTTGAGATAATATTTGTCTGTAAGTTAAGAAAACGTATTCATTTTAAATTCTTTTATTTTGCAAAGATAATATATTTCACATAAAATTTAAAGTAATATATTAATTTCAAACTGGTCTGTTCTGCATGAAATTTGGTGATACACCTCTTTCTTTTTATTTCAATTCTGTGACATTCATGGTGGTAGACAATTAAAATGTTATAGCTAATTTTATACTACTCTCTGTAAACGTAATAATCTTACTTGCTTATTTATGTTGTTACTCTTGTTTTTTCATTGTTTTTTTTTGTCTAACATAATATTACTGTCTTGTTCCCATGTATTATTACACTTATTACAAATACTATTCTTTCGTACTATATTCGAAGCTGTGGCAACATGCAGAGAATGTTTCTTGAGTTTCACAAGTCTATACAGTATGTTTTATGCTGTTGGTGCTGTTTTATGCTCTTGTAGGCAGTATTTCAAGTTGGAGATTATTTGAAGAAATAATAATAACAAGGATTTGAGGATAACAGAAGAAAATAACAGCTGCTATATGCGTAATTGTGAAAACACTACTTAAAGTCGTAATTCATTTGCTCATACAAATCGTTTAATATTTTCAATGGTTTGTAATAATCCAGTTTGAAAGCTTAGTTTTTACAGGAATGAGATACCAACTGAACAGAATGATTTATTAGTTAGGCAATGTTCTTTCTCGAAATATCAACAAATTCAAGTCACAGTTAACTTTTAGTGTTAGATTGCGCTCTTTTGAAAGAAACGTGATGCTTTTCACTTTCTTGGTGGTAGTTGTTTTGAACATCAATTAACACTCCTACGAAAAAAAATATTTACATCCACTAAAGTGATTTTGAGGCCTATCAGGCCCCATATATTTTTCCAATAGAAACACAGTGATTTAGCAACATTCATTACAAACAACTTTAGAATGGCTCTGACAAACATTTTTTTTTTACAATTTGAGCAAACAATTTTCGACTATGTATCTTTTGATCTGCCGCACAAGTGGAATCGTCCTCTTTTTGCCCTCTTTGCAGGCGGTTCACATGAGGTTGTTTTGTCATTATCTTTGCAGTAAATGTCTTTGATTTCAAGCACCAATTGCCGTATAAATTCTCTTCTGACTCTTGATTTATGTTGACGAAGAAATTCTGGGTGTTTTGTCGAGTATAGAACGAAAGCATTGTACGCAGCAAGATCTAGAATGTTATAGAATATGCAGACTGACCAGCGCTTTGATCGCCTCTTTGTTGTATAATATCTCACCAGTTGATCGAGAGTGTCGACACCTGCCTTTGTTGCATTGTAAAGATTGACGATTTCGGGCTTTCTATTCTCTTCTACTTCACCAGATTGATGCTGAGAACTCAGTAGTAGCACATATTTTCCTGGTTTGTCTGAGTGCCTGAGAAGAGTGATGATGTCATGTGTTATGTAAATATCATGTAAATGTTGTCGAGAGTGTTATGTAAATGTCATGTAAATATCATATAACGTCGTATTTGAATTCCCATATTTATTATTTATAATTCTATATTTATATTATTGTTTCGAGGTTTAAATCGGTGAAATTTAAAGTAACATTTCAGAATTAATTGAAATTCATTTAGAAATTTTTAAAACTAAATAGATTGATCACTTGTATTGGCCTGGTGTTTGTACTGTGGAATTCTGGGAAGTCACGCGATATAGTATATAAACAGACGGCGATGCGAGGTAAGTCATCCACTTTATTCGGATCAAGAACTTTGTCTTGTTTGAGAAAGTTTAAACTGAATTTGTGAATAGAGCTAAATCGACTAAAGCGGTGAAAAATTTTATTCCGTCAACCTTTACAATTCAGTCGGATTACGGATTATATCGAAAGTCAATAGGAATTGGACTGTGAACTTTTGTTTGAAATTACCCATTCAAACTTCGAAAATTTCTCCGTGGGACTGAATTCAACGCCTAGATTAGAACTTTGGATTTCGGATTTGGACATTTTTTTTGGATCATATTATTAAGCACAGGCCAGTACTCTTGTGTATTGTAAGTTGTTTTGATGGTTGAAACTGGATATCTGTTATTGCCATTGGATAATTTATTTTGGGTCTATCACATAAGTAGATAATTATAATAAATTATACAAGCTGCTATCTGTGTCTTTCTGTTGCGTTCAGTCCACATAAAAAACGTAACATCATGTTAAAAAACTTTGGTAATAACTCTCTAGATTTCGCATTTATTTCAGGAAGCAGGAAGGTTCTTGATTTCTGTTTGGTTCCAACAAATCCTGTTCTTTTTGTTCGTAGGTACTTGGCAAGTGTCATTGTTGTGAAGAAATTATCTGTCGTTATTGTCCTTCCTTGTCCAAGAAATGGCTGACTCAGTTCTATGGCTATTCTTTCTCCTTGATTTGTTTCTGTCGTATTTCCAACCTTTCAGTATAAATTTGAGCGTTGAGGAAGTAACTTGTCTTTGCATCTGTTAGGCACCAATTCTTTATTCCGTATTTGCCTGGCTTTGTCGGAATGTATGTTCTGAAGCCAACTCTTCGTTTGAAGTTACATAGTTGTTCATCCACTGTCAGGTATTCGCTTGTGTTGTAACTGTTTTGCAATTTTCGATGAAAAAATTCCAGACTCCAGAGATGGCGGCATCTTTGATTTATCTATTTCTTTGAGAGTGGATGTCAAATCTGATTTTTGAGCACATTTTTTTGAATTTGTCTTGTGTAATCAGTTTTCGCAAAAATGGCAAACCGAATTCGGTTGAAAACATTTCGTCTATCGATGCATTTTTGGATTTGCTTATTCCAAGGAAAAGATTTGCTGCGATCCATTTCCAGAGGTCTTCTTCAAAAATTGGTTCTTTCATGACGGTGTTTGTTCAGTGAATGATCTGTTCCATCATATTATCAGAAATGAAAATTTTGAATGTCTCGAATGGTATAGAGACTCTTGGAGCAGCTTGCCTTGTAATGCCAGAGTTCCCATTGAATATATTGAGAGCTGCGGTTCTCTTGTTGATCCTTGAAGGTGTTGTTGAATAACTAAAATTCTTATCTTTGGACAAAAGTTCATTCACTGGCATCGTAGTAAGATCTTCTTGATTACTTTCTTCACTTACAGAAGGGTACGGCGCAATTTGTTCATCATTTTTGGCTTCAGAAGGATCATCATCACAACTTTCAGAGTAGTCTTCAACATTATCATGTTCACTTTCATCGTCGGATGGTTTTGTCAGTAAATGTACAGCTTCATCAAGAGATATCATTTTTGACACGGTTTGAAGATTTCAGCTCCTATATATATAGGCTTTGTGGATTCTTTTAGAATATTCTAGATTATTCTAAATACTTCTGTAAAGTTTCTAGAATGTTCTAGAACAGGCGTGGGCAAACTAGGCAATAAAACAGGACCGTCTAAAATTATAGTTGGAGTAAAGTTATTATTCTAAATATCCATCTTTTGAAAAGAAGTTGTAAAATTAATATATTTGTACTATAATTTGCTTTTTTCGGTTGCCCCGGCCTGTTCTAGAATTATTCAGGAAATAAATGAAGTCATTTTTATGTTTTTTTTATCTGGGGCCTAATAGGCCCCAAAATACCCTCAGTGGATGTTTTAAAAATTTTTTAAGTATTATTTCGCAAATGTCTGAAAAGTCAAAATATTATTGCTCCTTAAAATATAAAGGGATATGGTCAGTTAATGGCAATTTCATTTAAATACAAAATTATTAGCCTAATATTAATAATCTTTCAAGTTGCTCTGGGGCCTGTTAGGCCCCAATTTTCGTAGGAGTGTTAACTGGTCTTCCATGGGTCCTATTCTTTATAATTCCTGTAACAACACCGAAAAATATGTAGAATAATAGCAATATCGATAACAATAGTTTTCTACACATAGTGATTAATGGTAATTGTTTGGGACTTTTTATTTTTCACTAGCTCTCTAAGTTTCTGATTGGATTATTCTAGTTCTCGTAAATTTTAATTACCTTTTACATTCGTTTATTGTTAAATATTTCTTTAATATTCTTAAATATTTTACTAGCTACAACTATAAATATTCTAAATAATAGTGTACAATAGAAGAAGTATAACAATCTGAAATGATAATTCAATTTATTTAACATTGTAACTGAAGTCATAAATAATTAGTCTCCAAAAATGAAAGATATTTCAATGTTCAAAAAATGTTAACTTATTGTGTGTTTGTCTTAGCTTAAAGGCTCTTGTGTTGTCTGAGATCATGTGGTAGAGAATTCCCATATTTTACCTTCAAAGTTCGTTACCTTTGACCGTCAGGAGTCTTCACTATATGATTTTCTGTAGAAAGCAAGAGGCTCACATGTTATAAACTGGTGGGGAAGTGACTAAGATCCGTTAAAGTAAGTTAAATATCAGTGTCTTTACCACAAGTTAAAAAAAAGTTTTTAGTATTGTTTAAAATCTGACTCTTGAGTTGGGAAGCGTGTAGCACGTGATCCCACCTACGTATGCTCATAGTCATAGCGGAGAAACAGCGAGTGTATCAGGCAGAATATGTCGTAACATTCTTTCGTACGTGAGCTGTAGGAACTACTGCACACAAAGTTCACTACATATAGCGTCAATTTTCAGGTTAGTATTGATATATTAAAATATTGTTTGTAACCTACGTCCTTCTTCTGAATAAGGCAAGGAGTTTAATTTTGTACAAGTTGTATGGTAAATTTATTATTCGATAATTAAGACACTATTACAGTTTTTTAATCAGCAATACACTATTTTTAAAATATTAATGTTTTTACCGTGTAAAGTAAACTTTCAATCGCGACATATAATCCGGAGTGTTGTGCACGCAGGTGGAACGTTGTTTATATCTAAGAATGTTTTCAGAGCTGTATAACAACAGTTAAGTCGTCAGTGGCTCATGGGTATGTATGAGAGCTAATACCACTAACAGTCAGAGTTCTATTTCTGAGCAGCTACCCAACGCTTATTGAAGTGTGTGCCTAAAAGAAACACAGAAGCAATTAAATGATTTTAAATATTACAGTAACTTATTATTGACATTAAATGTTTGAGTGATATTAATCAAATAACATAATTTCAAACCCTAGAAACTATCAGTGAGTCATGAGTGAGTCCGAAGGCTTATAACGCCAAAAACAAAACAAAAATTAAGTTTCGATACCGGTGATGAGCATAACACAGATAGCCCATTGTAGCTCTTTGTTTTACAGCGAGCAAACCCTATCAAAGGTTAATATATATTTCCGGCATTAGTTTGTTCGACATTGCTACAGTGAACGTTGTCTATTTTTTTACAAGACTTGGTGCAAATGTTTTTTTGATCAACTTTAAGGATATTTATAAAACATATTTAGTCTTTCATTATGGTAATAACCAAGAATTACCATGATAAAATATTACATGCATTAGTAAGTAAACTGAATAACGTTTAATAATCGTTAGTGTTATTGTTTCGGCGAAAAATTATATAATGGGTATCTCTGGTATACATATATATATATATTCTTATGTTTTGAAAGTGCTGAAGTGTCATAAAGGACACGTGATACGATCAAACCTTGAAACAATGTGGAAGACGAAAAATTACCGAAACCAGAAAGACTGGATATGGCGAGGTTTGAACACTTCTACCAAACTATCATACAACCCAATTAGTAAACTTAGTAGGGACTCACTCTTGGGTAACACGGTTATAAGATCGCACTTTAGTTCATGGTTGTACAAACAGATACCAGTTGAAACAATTCCACGTTAATTTTCGTAAAAATAGTGATGAATAAATATAAAATGTGCAGTCAATCCAATTTTTGGATCATAGTGGACTCTGTACAACCATAATCTATCATTCCATGTGTTATTTTAATAAATAAAATTGTACTACGTGTGTTTTTAAACAAAGCAGCCTGAATACTATGCACTGTAAACAAAAATGTTTCGGTTTCAATATAATGGTGATATCCAGCACGTTAGAGGGCTTAGGTTTTTTTATGTAGAACAAAGTCGTGCACGTATTTAATATTGATTTGAAATACACGCAGATGCATATACATACGTATGTATCACTGAACATAAACTCAAACACTTCCTTTCTTTATGCTCCTGCCTTCGAAATATTTCTTTCAATCAGTCGATGAATAAAGTCCCGTTTTTTGTTTTTTTCTTTATGAAATTCTCTAATAAAAGTAATTTTTCCCAGATTGACTGTTCAGCACATAAGAAGATTGAGTCGATGTTAATATCGACATGAAATGTCAGGATATTACAAAAAATAAACAATTCTCCTGAAATATACTCTTGAAAATAAGTATTGTTGTATATGTGACCTATTCTTGTACGATTAATCGATCAGGAGATACAGAGCGTGACAGACAAACAGACATTCGACTGTTGTTTCTAGACTTCATCCTAATCACAATATGGCAGAGCCCCAAAAGCACTAAACGCGACGTGGAAATTTCCAAAATGAACAAAACGTATTTTACATTTATGCTAATTTACTTTGATATTTCAGGTTGCAAGTGTACATAATAAAAATATATAACTTTTTATATTTTAAGCAGCTGTAAAATATTCAGTGCTTCTACTTTTAGTTCTTTAAGTCTTATTTTTAATATGATACCTAATACTGAAAAAAACAACAGATTGTTAATGAAACACAAATCTCACATATTAGTCGATTTACCTCTTAGTTAGAGCCCTCTTGTGAATTGTAATTGAAAGCTGAAGCTGTATTGCTACCGTTCAAATTATTAATATAATTTAACAAATAATAACTAGTCTGTATGTAGACAGTACAGTACTTTACTATAATAAAACATACATAATTATGTTAGTTTAAGTCTAACTTTCCATTTAGTGTTACAAAAGGATGATGATTTGTTGATTTTTCATTGGATGTTTTTACATTTTATGTGAATAATTATGCGAGTTATATTTTATGCAAAATTGCTTCCGGATTTAAGCTCATAGTTCCTATATTTTACAAATTTTCTGGAGGGGTCATGCCCCCACACTCCTAACATTAGCATACTAATGCTAGAAACACTTTCAGAACAAAAAAAAAAGCAAAAGTAACACAAAAATTATATCATCGTTTCTCCTGCGTTGATAAAGATAATAATAATTGAGTTGTACTTTTATTAAATAGTTTGATAAGATAATGCGAATGTGGCATCCGAAGAAAGTATCATAAAAATAATCTGTGACAGTTAGGTTGTACGATGTTTTTTCTTTAAGGGATATCCTTACATTTTAAGCCATGCCTATTCTGAGGAAGAATTGCTACAAGCTTTGAATTTACGTTAATTTGTCAGTTCAGTGTAAGCATGTTGACAGTAATCTGTAGAAAAAGCACTGGAGATTGGAATTAGTTCGTGTTCAACGTTAAAAGGACATAATACCGACCTTGTTTACAGTCCTTCAAACTTGTTCTTCGCGCAGTGGTTTTCACAATGTTTTCCTAATCAAGGCTATACTTTTCATACACGTAGACCAGGTTAGATATAAGTTATCTTTAAAAAATTGAAAAATTCTAAGCTTATGTTTGTGAAAAGGTAAAATACAAGCTTTGGGAATAAAAATGTGACATGTTAATTTTTATAAAGTTAGTCTGCCTGCATTATACATCAACATGTTGGTTGACACTACAGCTCTATTTCAGAATGTCGTCATATTTGTTATGTTTACACTGAATATTTGTAATTTCAAACGAATTGAAACAGCCTTGAAAAATCCTACAAAAAACAAACAAACTGTAACTTTAGACAGGTCGGTAATTCTTAATTTATTAAGTAATAGATTGTCTTTGTTTATAGTATGGTGGGATTTGACGCATTGTGCACTCAATGATAGTCCTTATACATATATAACTAGATGTATTTCCACAGGGTCCCATGAAAAGTGCTTTATTTGAAAAGTAAATAAAGCTAAAATTAAGAGTAACAAATATTTTCATTTATTGGTTTTGAATTTCATGTCTTGCCGTGTTGCAGCATACACAGTGCATAATTGTTACGTATTTTTTTATGTTCTTCGTAGACTAAACGCAACAGAAAAACGCAGATAACAGCTTGTATAATTTATTACACTAAACTATTAACAAATATAACAGATATGACATAAATTATGTAATAACAGTGACAGATATTAAGTTACAACATTCGAAATTAATTACAAAACAAAATAATATTAGTTTCAAACTTCAAAATAAATCACAATACAAAACGGTACTGGCCTGTATCTAATGTAATGATCTAAAATTAAAGTCTCAAATTACAGTCTAGGGTGTGAATTTGGTCCCACGAAGGGATTCCGAAACAGTTCACAGTTCAATAAATTCGCAGACTCTCAGCACAAGCAGTAATTCAGATGTATCGTAGAGATTGACGAAATAAAATCACGGCTTCCGTAGATCTAACTTCAATCACAAATCCAAGTTGAATATTCACAGCAAACACTTAATCTTTCTCAAATAACTAACTCTCTTCTCTTGAAATAAAACTGGTGTCTGATTCTCACTAATGACTGAATCTCTCTCCCTCGAATAAAACTGATGACTGATGACTGAATCTGTCTCTTGTCACCGTCTTTTATACCGATAGGCCTATTTCTCGAACAATCTTGCAATTTCCATACAACTCCAGAGCTATCCACGCATATCCATTCTTGCACGAGACTACACGTCTAGACAGGAAGTCACCAGCACTCATTTACAAACATATTATTGGCCTACTTAATTCGAGAAAGTTCTAAAATGTTACCCTGAATGAATAACAAAATATTAGTTTAAACTTCGAAACAATAATATCAATATGGAAAAATGATTAATACAAATGAAAATTCAAACATAACACGACATGTTGTCGTTTACAAAATATTTACACATATACATAACAATAATTATTCTCATAATTCACGGCATGCACACGTTTAACTGAAGTCAAGACAGTACAAATTGCAACAACAAGTGTCCCGTATATGACTCCTGTTAAGTTTCTACTGACTGACTAGCGGACAACACACTACTATATAAATTGGATAAAACAGGTGACCCCTTCGGAAGACCTTCGACCCCCTTTCGGAAAAATAATTTAACACAAATGCAGTAATACAGGATTGGATTGATGAAAGTCCTATATGAAAAGCTACAGCTAAATGCAAGTAGATGTACTGCCAATGTTTACTATTAGTTTAAATCATTTTTTGAGAGAATGGATTAACAAGCTGTTATAGTTTGTAACCAGCGACTCTTATTCAGAAAGTTCCCTCGCTGTTACAGCGATGTTTAGGGAATTACAACGCTAAAATCAGAGGTTCGGTTCCCCACTGTGGACACTGCAGGTAGTCCGATGCGGGTTTGCTATAAGAAACACACACTTACCTAGAAAATAATTTGAAAGATGTTTTTTGTTGTTAATTTCGATTTTTTCAATGTGAACAACGATAAGATCTCTGAAAAATTCGACTATTCAAGCAAAATATTACCGAAAATCCTTTAAAAATTTATCCAGACGGAGTAAGGCACGTACAGGGTGTGTAGTATTATTCTAGTAAACGTTCGAGTCACTCAATAGCCCCAAAGTTCGGTAGAGGAGTAACTTTTATGTATACAGCTACATAAATGTAGATGAATTTGTTTGTAAAAAGTATAAACAAACAAACAAATCTCTTACATGAATAGAGGGAGTGTTTAATATTTCTTCAACAATCATTATTGACGATATCTAAACTAAATTATTTTCCAATAAGCGATGCATTAGACGAAAACCTAAAGTCCATAACAAACATATAATGTACTAAAACTTAAAAAAGTAATTTATCGTTAAAGGCCTGTGTATGAGTAATCAGCCAAGAATGTATAACCTTAGTCACTTGTACGCGTAACTAAACTTCCAAAGTTTTAATCATCTATTGACATATCTTACACATTGTTTTTTTATTCTTCTCAGGAAGGGTGGAAACGAAAACTAACCACAGCATGACATATTTCCTTCCAATGCTCGTGCCTCACGCTTCACGAGTACAGACACAAATTTAGATTAATGACATTCAAATGCTTTTGAAAAATAAAAAGAGAAGAAAAAGGAGGAGGAATTAGGTTGTAAACAAATACATGGTAAATAATATTAAACATAGCAACTTGTTTGAGAGGGTAATTTACTCGCCGATTTTGTTAGTGAATTTCATGAGTACTTCATTTTTTTTTTACAAACGACAAAAATGAAAATAATCTTGCAGTGTGAAATAATATTTAAAGAAAAAAGTAAAACAACGAACAGAACCTAAATATATTTTGGTATTTTGTTTCAAGTTAATAACACAGACATACAATAGGCTATCTGTGCTTTGCTCACCACAAGTATAGATACTTGGTTTCTAGTGTTGTAATTCCGCAGACACACACACCACTGTGTCACTGTGGGCCTATATTTTGCTAAATGAGATTATGGTGATATTAAACTAATAGTGACATGAAACTAGGTTGTGCATATAAGCCATATGATAATCTTGCATGTTATATCTACCAACATTAACTGATAGTAACTTCCTCATCTCTTCCATATCCGAGCAAAACAAAATCAATAAAATAAAAGATTAGGAACTGAAACTCCAACAGTTCATTTTTACTTTTTCATTGTGACGCATTTGCAAACGAACGTTTTGTAAGAGCTACCCGTGAAAAGCAAGCTGAGTGAAATGTCGTGTTTTGTGGTTAAAAATAAATTGATGACATAATATACACTCAACTCTTAACGATTTGTCAGAAAACTTGGAAGGCTTCCCAACAGAAATCACTAACATAAACTCTGCAAGGTTTTTAATAGAAAACATCAAAACATGAAAGACTTCCTGTCTGTTTATCAATGTTTTGAGAAATAAAAAATAACATTTAAAAAGAACATATCTACATAACTGAAAAATGAAAAGACAACATTAAAACTTACTACAACACAGAAGGAAGCGCGAGCATAAAATATGTCAACTGCATCACTTCGAACGGCGGTAAGTTTACGGAATTACAATGCTAAAATCACAGGTTCGATTCCTCTCAGTGGACATGGCAAATAACTCCATGTGGCTTTGCAATCAGAAAACACCCACACACTACGAACAATTATTAAAATACAACCGAAAATTTTGTCTTATTTTCTAACCTATCATGCTCATATAAAAAAACAGAATGAAAATTGTTCGAAGGATTATTATTTTCCCACATATATTTCTTATTAAATTCGGCTGGAAGTGACAAACTGTTGAACAACATTCAAGCTAAATGTATAAATGAAAATATTATTTACGGGGAGAGCGTTTTATTAAAATGATTGGATAAATGTTGTGACGCTTTATAACAAGTTTTTATTTCATGTACCTAGCGTAGCCTAGTGATAAACGAGCTTTAAATGTATATCCAATGATCTATGATTCGTTGCCTTCTGTTAGAACGGTGAGAGCGTTGTAATTCTATTATTCAATCACATATACATTATTGCCGATAAAATACACTCTCTAGTTGCATTCTCTCTTAGTTTGTCGGTTCAAAAGAGATTTACTGTCAAGATTCGGAGCCATAGTGACCTGACTAACAAGTTTCTTAGCTTTCGTGGTAATATTTAATGAATAATAGCGAAGTTTAAAGTTTTGTTTAATTCTGCTTGAAATAACACCTAAAACCCTGGCTGTCTTTAATACGAGGTTTGTTCAAAAAATACACGGACTGTTTGAATTGCGCGGCTCCAGTTGGTTCCAGGGGAATCCGCTTGGTTGGTGTCGCTATATTTGCACAGATCACCTGATTACGACACCATTTCCCGATTGCAGATATCTTCATTTGTGTATTAGCTACGAGGTTTTAAGTGAAGTGCGATTTTTTCTTTTGGCAGATTTCAGAATGAATGACCTGAAGGAACAACGACTTGCTGTGAAATTTTGTGTTAAATTTGGAAAATCTGCGACTGAAAATTTTGCTATGCTTAATACGACTTACGGTGATGTTGCTGTGAAGCGTACGGCATGTTTCAAGTGGCATGACGTTTTAAGGATGGTCGACAGTCCATTGAAGATGATGAGCGTCCTGGACGTCCTTCCACGTCACCTGACGACCCACACGTCGACAAAATCAACATCCTGGTGCGGGCAAATCGACTTCTGACTGTCAGAGAGCTTGCTGAAAAGTGTGGGATATCAGTTGGATCTTGTTGAGATATTTTGACCGAAAAATTGAAGATGCACCGCGTTGCTGCGAAATTTGTGCCTCAGAACTCGCGAGTTTTTGGCAAAATACTCAATCACTGTTCTTTCCCACCCCCCTACTCACCTGACCTTGCTCCTTGCGATTTTTTCTTGTTTCCCAAACTCAAAAGACCCTTGAAAGGAAGAAGATTTTAGACGATTTCCGAGATTAAGGCAAATGCGACGAAGGAGCTGGAGGACATTACAAAAGAAGCGTACCAGGACTGTTTAAACAAGTGGAAACACCGTTGGGATAAGTGTGTGCGTTGGGGAGGAGAGTACTTTGAAGGAGTCCCAGACCTGTAATTTTTAAATAATGTGCATTTTGTTTTATGACGTCCGTCCATGTATTTTTTGAACAGCCCTCGTACTTTGATTCGTGATGATTTTCTGAATTGTACACTTATCAATAGGAATCATCTTGTTGTTGTTTTGTTGTTTTGAATCAAGCACAAAGCTACACAATGGGCTACCTGTGCTCTGCCCACCATGGGTATCGAAACCCAAATTTTAGCGTGTAAGTCCGCAGACATACCGCTGAGCCACTGGAGGTCTAATCATCTTGCCAGTTTGACCAACACAAACTGTCACGTTATATTCGACAAGTGCGATTGGCAGCATTAATTGTTATATTGTTTGACAGACGAAACTCTGTATTTGCGTATCTGTTTATAATTACTGAATCACGGAATTAATTAACACCTGTCATAGCATGTACCTTTAATATTCTCCCTGAGGAGTGACAATTAGAGGTAGGGATTCTGACATGACCTCCCTTCCTGTATGTCCTTCTCGGAGTTTCCTTCGATTTTCTTGTGCTAGTATGAATTGATAACGTTTTTACTGTTCATTTAAAAGAAGATTTAACTTGTTAAGAGTATATTCTAATTTACAGACGCCTTTAAACCCTTGTACTGCAATATTAAGTATTAGAATGGATAAATAAGACAATATTGAAATGGATGATAATTGTGGGAAATCTACTCTACACAAAATAATTATAGAATGTTACTATTCATAGTCGTTATTTTAAAAAAGGTAAAGCCACCATTATGGAATAATATCTTTCACCTCCTTCAATTAATGTTTATACAATTTATGCGTATAAATGTTTGTCATGTGATCTAAAATGCAAATAATTGATTAGTCAATCCACACTTATAAATAAATATTTTAAAGAGGCGCTTTACACCTTTACAGTTATTATATTTCACATCGTCATGAATTACAGTCACTACTTACTTCAAGAACAGCATTGCATCGATGTTGCATTATTAATTCAGAGTGTTGATTAGGTATCATTTATCATTGCGGTGTAGGAATATACCATAGGTTTCTTTCTTTCAGTAGTATTAATGTTGTCTTTAAATTCATTCATTATCCTAACCTTTTCCTTTCTCCACATAACTCGCGGTCAAATAATTGTTTAAGTTATCTTGTTTCTTTGTCTCTATAAAGTTTGGTGATCCTTGTCACTTTATTGGGTAAGGTTAGGGTAATATTATTCTTTGGTTGCACTTGTAATATTAGAAGATTCGGCACATCTCGTAAAATGAGAATGGTCAGTCACATGATACCGTATTTGTGATAAGTAAGTGCTTTAACTATAAACTTCTTATTTATTTGGTTTTGGTTTGACCTTAACTACAGAATTTCAGTAGAGAAACATTTCATTTTCTTTCTGTGTTGTTATTGTTGATTGATATTAATCACAGTGTTCTGCCCACCATGGGTATCGAAATCCAGTTTCTAAACATTATAAGTACGCAAACATACCATTGTGCTTCTGGATGGGGAGAACTTGTGTTGAATAAAGATTGTGCTCAATAATATATTTTGGCTCATTATTGTTCAACTCAGGCTAAGCTGATAGTCATTTAGCATTTTTAAAACTAAATCTTGTTTAAAACTAAATTTTAACATATTTATCATCAAATACACCTTATTTTCTCGTAAAATACACGTATTTTCAGTTCGTTTGAAAATACATTATTATTCTGAAAAAAGTTACTATCAGGCCATCTTTAGAGCATGAAGTCAGTTGACGAAGTGTGACTCATCTAGTTACTTGCTGAGATTTAGCTCATCTGGAAAGAGCATTCCGTACCTACAGGAAAGGAATGTGTAGACTAGTTTTGAATATCAAAGGCAGACATTATTATCCATCAAACCTAAGCTAAAACAAGTGCACCAGCATATGATGTTATATAACATATGGTAAAATGTATTTGATTAATTATTATCATTATAATTGGCTTATTTATATTTTCATAATTTTCATTCGTGATTCTTCAATTACTTTTAAAAATTTCTTATTTTGGGATTTTTATTTTATTAAAACTATCATGGATATTTATATTTGTGTAGGTATGTATGTGTTACGTACTATAATTTATCTCGGACGGGTCTCCGATTCATCATGTTACGCAGTTAACGTATTACATTTCAAATAGCTGTACAATTTGTTAAAGTGCTTGTGGTTCTAGACTTTTCAAATACTCTGTATATTATGTCGTGTTATTTTACATCTTGGCATAACAATGCTCTTGCTTTTAATTTGGTGCACATTCGCTGTACTTTGGTTCAAAGAATACAAGTTCTGCCAGTACAAAGGACGTTTTTCCATTTCATTTGTGCATGTCGTCATTTAGTGTTTAATGTAGCTAGCTACCTATCTATTTACTATATGTTTGTGTAATATACCCATGTGCAATTTATTGGGAAAGTCTCAATGGCAATGATCCTGATATCTTAATAGTATGTCTTCTTTGAATCTTGTAGTGTGAACAACTCTTTTCTTTTGTCTAAATTTTGCTTGGTTCTTGCTACATTCCACATTTAATATATGCAAATTATGAACTTGCCAGTTAAGTGTTAGCATGAAATGCTTAACTGTTGTTTAATTGTAAAAAAACAACAACTCAGTGTTGAATTTGATGAATAAGGCACGTGTTAAATCAGTGTTCGTGAATAGGGCTTCTTATGTGAATGGTACTACACAGTTTTACCCTAAGTACAGCACAGAAACTGTGTCCGTTTATAAGCAGCACCGTGAGATTCGTTCGTTTTATCTCATTGATATTGCCATGTAAGCGATGTGTAGATTTGTCTATTTTTAGATAACGTGACTAGAATTGTTTCTATTTGGTTTGAAGAGAAAAATTAATCTTGCGAAATATTTTACACGGTTTTTTTTCTATTTTTTGTAAATTTTTGCACAAATTTACTTTTTTCTGCATCCAATTTTAAGATCTTCTCTGACAGATGGAGTAGTTTGTTAAAGATTGAACTAATATTGTTAAATCAATTTATAATGGAAGACTGGTTTTCTAAACAAAACAACAAAAATATTTAATAATGATGGTTACTGAGTTGAAATAAACAGTCAGTATTAAATTCTACATATGAACCCGTAATAAGACAACTCCTTAAACTTACTGCAAATTATTTAAATAAATTTATTGACACGACGATCATTTCAGCATTACTAAAGCTTACAATACTTAAAATGAATGAATTTCTTTTTTACAATGCAAATGATTTTTCTTAAACTTAATAAGTCATGAAAACAGTCCTGATTCCAGCAACAAATCAATTCATTTTTAAAATATAAACGTTTATAAACTTACGTTAACCAAACATATTTTGTACCTTATTTGTTTGTGAACTTCTGGAGTGTGAGCAAAGTTGGAAAATGGCGTTATAATGTGAAATGGAATTTGTTGGTATTGTGGTATTTTATAATTTATAATATAAAAAAAATCGTATACTGTAATTGTGTTTATAGTACGATAGGTATCGGTAAGCCCGTTTAAATTTACCTGATCGATGCACTGGCGAATAGTGCTGCTTTCTGGTAAATAAACACCCGGCTAATTCTTTCTATACGTATTTTATGAAATATTCAACAAAGAAGAATCGCCAAGTAAACTAATTCAAACTTTTCTGCTGTATTCACTGCACAGTTGGTTCTAATATGTTCGCAAAATTATGAAAATTAAACGACATCAAAACAGTCCTTTTTATTTCGGTAAGACACCTGCATATACGAATCATCTGTTATATTTATTTATCCATATGCTAGAGGAGTTTCAGTACAAGTGAAAGCAAAAACTCTTTCTCTGCAATTGTGGAATTTCATCAGATACCTTGGGAAGTCCATGTAGCAATTTTTCCATTCTCTAAACCACCAACTATAGGGAGACAACATCTAGCAATAACCACTTTTACTTTATTTTTTATCAGTTGCTGATTTCTAATTTATTTCTATTTTAATACCAGGTTCCCGATGCAAATAAGATGATTTAAAAGCTATAACTTCTAAAACTATTTTACGCCTGAAGATATTTCAAACGGTTTTGGAACAGGTTTTCCTTTCTTCTTTTCTGTCCTGGACTTCTTCTACTATTCAATTTGATGTAAGTATCGTACGGTCTTTAGCTCCACTTTCACACTTTCAACATTTCCCTCCACTCTTTCAGCTGACCAGTGTGATCTCTGTTTCCATTTTTTTTCCGTTCCCTCTTATCAGCCAGTGGTAAAATTTCTCATTGAAAAGAGAATGTTCTCTGGATACTTACTTAAAATTAAAAAATAAATACCACAATAAAACTACTTTGAAGTATTTACAGGAACATAATGAAATATAAAATAAAAAAGAATGATCAAAAATGAAGATTTACTCTCTATACTACCAAAAATATTTAATAGGCGTAAATATCTATTAATAAACTTCATAATCTGTGTAGATTATTTCATTAATGCTTCCCAATGGCAAGTGGTATGTATGTAAACTTACAAAGCTAGATACGAGTTTTGATACCCGTACTGGTAGAGCACAGGTGTCCTTTTGTGTAGCTTTGTGCATAGCTACAACACCAAATAAATATTCAATTAATATTTACTCTCACACCTGACTTGTGGACTTTTCATCCACATCAGTGACATATGCAAGAGGGAATGCAGACATCTACCCTTATTTCTCCCTACCTGTACTATCACCCATGGCTTTGACCCCAGTGTTGTTTAACGTCAAAATCTTATAATGTTGATACAAAACCAGGTACAGACGTTATATTATCTACACAGTAATGCGAGCTATATGTGAAATGTAATATGTTTATTGAAAAAATTACTTTAAAAGGTTTGGTTTGTTTTGAATTTCGAACAAAGCTACACGAGGGCTGTCTGCGCTAGCCGTCCCTAATTTTGCAGTGTAAAACTAGAGGAAAGGCAGCTAGTCATCACCATCCACCGCCAATCTTTGGGTTACTCTTTTACCAATGAATAGTGGAATTGACTGTTACATTATAACGCCCCCACGGCTGAAAGGGCGAGCATGTTTGGTGTGACGAGGATTCGGACCCGCGACCCTCAGATTACGAGTCGAGTGCCTTAACTACCACTTCGTTATCGTCGATCAAAGAGAATGAGTTAATGCCACCACAACATTTTACTAAACAAGAAATTATGTTGAAAAAGCGCTCGACTCGTAATAGGAGGCTCGCGGGTTCGAATTCTCGTCACACACAAAAATCTTGTGTATTGAGAAGATAAACATTAAAAACACATC
>VWRL01001743.1:0-23001 GCA_011833715.1 Carcinoscorpius rotundicauda | reverse complement strand
GTTTATATCGTTTTGTATCAAGACTTATTGAACATACGTGATTTTTGACATAGTACAAAATTACTGCAATGTGCTATAAAATTTGGTCACTGACACATTAGCAGAAAGGTCAAACAAAGGCAACTTAAGGCTGAACGAAAATTCAAATCTTAAAGAAAATAAAACAAAATAATACATCGTACTTTATAGTCAAAGAGTTAATGTAATTTTTGTTGCATTGCGAATAATTTCAGTGTTAGGTTAACATATTAAATGGGAAATGATAGATGGATAATAAACTTAAGCATCAAAAATGACACTAGTGACAATGTCCTGGGAAGATATCCTTCATCCAGTATAATACACAAAAATTAAACAGTCAGAATACCAACTGTTATCGTACATCCCGTTTATCAGAGTCTTTTATTTGAAACTCTATTAGTAGTCTCTTTTAGCTTGTAATTTTTGTCTACCTATACAACACCTACTATGCAACACAACGCCCTGTCTTGACTTCTTTTTTTATTTTCATCAATAAAAACATATTCAAAGTAAACAGGAGGCAAGATTATTAATACCGTTATTTTTAAAATCGCTTTGCAATAAGAAAGTAGGATCAAGAGAGATCCAACAAACGTCATGTTTTTATAAAACTAAGAAAACTGCGATATGTGTGCCTACGGACTTACAAAGATACCTGTGGTGGGCAGAGCACAAAGAGCCCATTGTGTAGCTTCCTACAAAATTACAGATAAACAAACAATAACTAAAAAGGAATAAAAAAATAATTAGCACACCTTTCTAAAATTATTATATGCAGATATTAAATCCGCATGGGTCACTAAAAAAAAAGCGAATGGAAATACATTAATTGCTACATCATATGAACCAAAGAGTACATTGATTGACTGACGATATGAGTGACTTATACGTTTTTGTGTAACATCAATCTTATTGTTGTCGTTTTTAAGTTTTGAATAGAATATCTGACTTTCCGTCTCTTAGACTATCTAGTTATTTATTTATATATCTGGCCTTTCGTCTCCTTACTTAACCAAGTAGCAAGATAAGTTTCTGGCGACCCCCCTTAGTACAGCGGCAAGTCTATGGCGACCCCCCTTAGTACAGCGGCAAGTCTATGGATTTACAATCCTAAAATCAGGGTTTCGTTTCCCCTCAGTGGGCTCACCAGATAGCCCGATGTGACTTTGCTACATACAAGAAAACATAGACAGATATCTGGCTTTTCGCCTTCTTGTTTATCCAATTAGTTAGTTATGTATCTAGCACTTTCAGTGATGTCGAGAAACCCACTTGTTGAGAACTTTTATATGCAAAAACGGCTGTTCTGGGCCCAGAAAACACTTCAAATAGAAGAGCGAACAACGTTTCGACCTTCTTCGGTCATCGTCAGGTTCACAAAGAAAGGGTTACTGGTCGGAAGCTGACCACGTGTTTGGGAGGGGTTGTATAATTGAGTGTTGCAATGTAGAGGGCGCGGTTTGAATATATAATTTTGTCTATAATATTAATATAGGTATAATGGTGTTCCTTTATATTGGTTTATTTTGGGTTTGAGTTGTTGTATAAGTAAGGCTTCTTTAATTTTTCGTTTGTTTATGTTTGTTTCTTTATTTAGTATTTTAGTGTTTTCTATGGTTATGTTGTGTCCATTTGACTTGCAGTGTTCGAAAACGTGTGAGGGTGACTTTTTATGTTCTTTGAATCTGGTTTCCATTTTTCTACTTGTTTCTCCTATATAGAAGTCGTGGCAGTTATCACATTGTATTTTATAAATAATGTTGGTGTGGTGTTTGTCAGTGTAGTTCTTACATAGTATAGACCTTAGTTTTGTGCCTGGTTTTTGAATAAATTTAGTGTTAACTGGAATGTTATATTTTGTTACTAGTTTTTGCCAAATGTTGGTTATTTGTTTGCTGATGTCAGGAATATATGGTATACAGCAGTATATGGTTTCGTGATTTTTTGATTCGTGAGATATATTTACTTTTGTTGGTTGATTTTGCTTTCTGTCTAGGTGTGTGCGTATAATGTTTTCTACGGTTTGTGGAGGAAACTTGTTAATGTTGATGAAGTGTTGTTTTATTTTATCTAATTCATCGTTAATTTTATCTGGTGAGCATAGTTTTATGGCTGTGTTTATCTGGTTTCTTAGTATGTTGAGTTTTTGTTTTGTTTCATGTGCTGAGTCCCAAGGAATGTATAGTCCAGTATGGGTGATTTTTCGGTGGATTTCTGTTTTGAATTGTGTGTCGGTTCTTATAATTTTGAGGTTAAGAAATGATATTTGATTGCTTTCTTCCTGTTCACATGTGAAGTTAATGTTGGGATGTATAGAGTTAATGTGAGTGAAAAAGTTAAGTATGTGTTCTGTAGATTCGAATCCCGCAATCGTGTCATCTACATATCTGTACCAGTATAGTGGTGGATGTAATGCTGTATTAATTGCTTGTGTTTCAATTTGTGTCATAAAAATATTGGCTAGAACTGGCGATACTGGGTTGCCCATGCTTAGGCCATTTGTTTGTATATAGTTTTGGTTGTTGAACATGAAGTTTGTCTTTATTGTGGTGAATTCTATGAGGGTTGCTAACTGGTTACTGGGAATGTCTATGATCGGGTTAGGGTCTCGAATATAGAGTTCTAAGGCTATCTTGCAGGCTTCTGTTGTTGGAACTTCTGTGAAGAGGGATATAACATCGAAACTGGCCATTAAGGCTTTATGATTAAGTTGATTTAGATTGGACTTGAAATTAAAAGAGTCTTTGATGAATGAGCTGGCTGATGTTGCATATTTGGAGAATGCCCATGCTATGTATTTACCAAGATTGTAGTTAAACGATTCATATGTTGACATTATTGGTCGTAATGGACAATCTGGTTTATGAGGTTTGGGGATGCCGTATATTTGCGGTGTGCGTGAGTCGGTTTTACGTAGGTAGGAATAAAGTGTTTGTGAAATTGTGTTGGCTTTTTTTATTTGTAGTAGTAATTTGTTTAGTTGCGTCTCATGTGTCTTTGTTGGATTTGTGTGTATTGGTTTAAATTTGTTCGTGTCTGATAGGATGTTATTCATTTTTTGTATGTATTCATTCGTGTTCATTATTACTATAGCGTTACCTTTATCTGCTTTTAGAATTTTTATGTTTCTGTCTTGTTTTAGGTTTCTAATGGAATTAATGTCTCTTTTTGTAAGGTTGTTTTTTAGTTTTCTGTTTTGTGAAATTATGTTGATAGTTTTGTAAGAAAATTCTTTGAAAAAATCGTTTAAGATAATGTTTTTAGGTGGTTCTGGAAAATATAAATTTGTAATTTTACCTGGGAAGTTTGGCAGTTGGATGTCAATAAAGTTATCTAAGTTGTCTTCTTTCTGTTTGTTGTTTTTGTTTTCTGTAGAAAGTATCACAAGTCTCCTGGCTAGGTCTTCTAAACATGTTTTGATTTCTATGGTTGGAATGTACCTTGGTGCTATTGCGAAGTTGAGTCCTTTGTTAAGTAGATGTATCTCGTCTGTGTTTAATTGTCGGTCAGATCTGTTAATTATGAGGTTGGTCAACGGTTTGTCATGTTGATGTCTTTTCTGTTGCTTACATCTTAGTTTTTCAAGTTTTTTGTTGTGGCGGATCTTTTTGTCTCTATCGTTTTTAGTATTGATTTGGTTTATGTTTCGTTGTATTAGTCCGTAAATCTCTGGTTTAATGCAGCATGCTAGTTGATAGTCTAAGTTCATTTTTTGTTTTTGTAAGTCATGTAGTTCTTTGTATTTTGTGTTCAACATGGCTTTAAGAAGTTTTTTCTGTAAATTTTGGATAATGTTTGTGTATTTATTAAAATCTTTTGAAAGTTTTACCTTTACAAAATTAGGGGTTAGTTGTTCTTTTCTACATTGTTGAATAAAGTTGATGTCATTTCTTCTATTAATGATACGTAGGTTTAAATTTCTTAGTTTCTTAACAATCGTGTGAGCGTGTACTGTTAATGGTGGTGTACTGTATGCTTGTTCAGACATAATGGAAACAGGTAAGTACAAATACACTGAGAAAAAACACAAAAAAACTTACACTTCTCGAACACCACGGCAATTTTTATACTGAACGACAAACTAGAGCTTTTTTTATTCATTATGCTATGATTGAGTAATTTTAGGCCTCGAACTGATTTATCAATCGGCCTTTAAATCTCAGAAAGTAGCGTCGCCACGTATGTTATTTTCATTATCAGAAATGAAAAGATTGAGTCGATAAACCCGTTTTCAGTCGTAGATCTAAACCAATAATGCCTATTAAATGGCAAACAAAATTCCTTGTAAAGTCAGTAGCCTTAAATTAATATTTTTTCCTGCTGACAATCAAACGAAATATATAAATCTTTTGTTTATTTTGAGATTTATTTTTTGGTTCGTTTCTTAAAGTATAGTTGACTGTTAATTAGAATAGCGTCTGCTGTGAATTTTTAAACTCGCATCACCAACTTTTGAGTAAACTTTGTGTGTTAGGAAGTAGTTAATAGTAGTTGACTCGTACACTTAAGCCTTGTTCTAAACTTTGATACTTGTTTCGATATTTTATACACGAACATTCAAAAAATGAAACAGAATCAAGCTGGTACCGGAAGTGCCAATATAAGCTTCTCTTCCCTTCTGAAAGATAAACCAAAACATTTCTAAAAATTCCAACCAAGAAAATCAAAGCGAACTAAACACAAATAATAGTTTTAGATCGATTTCTTCTTTTCAGAGGTAAAGTCGTCCTGGAAACTAAAAAATGAAATCGAACGTTGTTAAAAATATTAATCGTATTACGAACTAATTTAGCAGCTACGTATGTTAAGAGACTTGGCTGTAAAATCTCGGTTTTATTATGAGAATAGCAATTCTTCAGAACTTAGCTTCTTATAGGAATGTTTATGTGAAACAGTTTGTCTATTCTGTTGGAAGGAATCACCCAAGTTTATACCACACCCTTTGCTTTAGTAATGTGCACGTCTCTCTCGTCTGACGTTTTCTACATCTGAAAGTTCATTTGCAAGTGTTAACCGAGCAGGTTCGGGCGCGAGACCACCCTTGAACCCCGTAATTAGCACGTTGTTTCAACGCTTGGGCAAACACATTCATCATAAGAACTAATAACACACTCGAAAATGGATGCAGATTATTTGTTATGAGCGATTTTCTAGCAAGAAATCGGGGTGTAATTACGCGAAGAAATCGCTAAGTGCTTACTATGGAACCGGGATAGCTGCATCATCAACAAACATAAGGGCTCTTAAATCCCTAACTCACCCTGAAGCTAATAGATGAAATCAGTAACATTAGTTGAGTAGGTCCTCTCGCAACCTACACGTCATACATTATTGACTTGTGATTGTCATTTTGAAGCCTAACTTTCTGATAGGTTCGTTATCTACGTAATAAAAATTTGTGTCAATTACACCACTCTGAAATGTACTTTTTTTACGGATTATTAACATAAATCAGAAAGAGTGGTATTAAGTCACCACTGTACCATTCAACAGAATATATGTTTCTAATGTGAGTAACAGCCTATGCATTTTGATCCAACTTTAATTTTGCCATCTAATTTGTTCTGGCACCTTTAGGTTGCTTAGGGAATATGCATTAGGAATAGGATACTGATATTTCATATGCCATATTCATGAATATCTTATGGAACTTTTCCTGCAGATTGAACATATGTGTTAGTTCACAAAAATTCTTTGTCTGTGATTGGAGTTTAACTTTCGTGGAAAAATAGGTATTTTGTGTATGTTATGAAAGGTTCTTGGCATGACTTCTGTAATTTTAAATATCCTTTTATCTTCATACTATAGGGCTTGTGAAATTAGACTTTTTCAAATAAATTTCCGGGAATTTAAAAGTAATTAATTTCGAATAAGATCGGTAATGTTATTTTCAGAAAAGTGGTAACCCCATTTAAAAAGCAATTTTTCGAACTTGTAATGGTATATTTTGTTTTCAATTCGCATACTTGGAAACTATCCAGAAAAAAACTTAGAGTCGATCCTGTTGTGAAAAATTTAGGAACATAAAGAATTTGAGCCCAGCCTAACACGGCACAGTTTTCAAAGTTAAACAATCATTTCTTCACGTAATCCTTCAACCTACAGGTTTAAAACAACCTACCAGTTACTTTTCATATAGTCGCAGTAAGAAGCTTCTAAAATCTGTTGTTATATTTCGTTACCATAAACTTAAATAATTGACCAAATTTAAATTTTTTGCTAGATTCATAAAATAAACTTTGATACAAATGGATGAAAGTGAACTTTTATGATAAATATCATAAAAGATTAGGAACGCAATGTCACAAACATTTCTATTTCATTTAAAGCAACCAAACATGATGGTATTATTCCCTCTTAGCAATTAACAGTAATTCATATCATTATATGATTCGTAAAATTTTACAAGCTGTAAAAAGCATAAATATCGCATATGACAAAAGATACAGATACAGATACAGATCCAAAACTCCATGGATGACCAGTTTCTCTAAATATCCTTCTGTATGCACATCGCTGAGATGACACAATATTCAAAAACATTTTTCATTTATCAGTGATGTCGAGAAACCCACTTGTTGAGAACTTTTATATGCAAAAACGGCTGTTCTGGGCCCAGAAAACACTTCAAAGGTCGAAACGTTGTTCGCTCTTCTATTTGAAGTGTTTTCTGGGCCCAGAACAGCCGTTTTTGCATATAAAAGTTCTCAACAAGTGGGTTTCTCGACATCACTGATTGTTATTTCACCACGGCAATTGTTCGAGAAGTGTAAGTTTTTTGTGTTTTTTCTCAGTGTATTTGTACTTACCTGTTTCCATTATGTCTGAACAAGCATACAGTACACCACCATTAACAGTACACGCTCACACGATTGTTAAGAAACTAAGAAATTTAAACCTACGTATCATTAATAGAAGAAATGACATCAACTTTATTCAACAATGTAGAAAAGAACAACTAACCCCTAATTTTGTAAAGGTAAAACTTTCAAAAGATTTTAATAAATACACAAACATTATCCAAAATTTACAGAAAAAACTTCTTAAAGCCATGTTGAACACAAAATACAAAGAACTACATGACTTACAAAAACAAAAAATGAACTTAGACTATCAACTAGCATGCTGCATTAAACCAGAGATTTACGGACTAATACAACGAAACATAAACCAAATCAATACTAAAAACGATAGAGACAAAAAGATCCGCCACAACAAAAAACTTGAAAAACTAAGATGTAAGCAACAAAAAAGACATCAACATGACAAACCGTTGACCAACCTCATAATTAACAGATCTGACCGACAATTAAACACAGACGAGATACATCTACTTAACAAAGGACTCAACTTCGCAATAGCACCAAGGTACATTCCAACCATAGAAATCAAAACATGTTTAGAAGACCTAGCCAGGAGACTTGTGATACTTTCTACAGAAAACAAAAACAACAAACAGAAAGAAGACAACTTAGATAACTTTATTGACATCCAACTGCCAAACTTCCCAGGTAAAATTACAAATTTATATTTTCCAGAACCACCTAAAAACATTATCTTAAACGATTTTTTCAAAGAATTTTCTTACAAAACTATCAACATAATTTCACAAAACAGAAAACTAAAAAACAACCTTACAAAAAGAGACATTAATTCCATTAGAAACCTAAAACAAGACAGAAACATAAAAATTCTAAAAGCAGATAAAGGTAACGCTATAGTAATAATGAACACGAATGAATACATACAAAAAATGAATAACATCCTATCAGACACGAACAAATTTAAACCAATACACACAAATCCAACAAAGACACATGAGACGCAACTAAACAAATTACTACTACAAATAAAAAAAGCCAACACAATTTCACAAACACTTTATTCCTACCTACGTAAAACCGACTCACGCACACCGCAAATATACGGCATCCCCAAACCTCATAAACCAGATTGTCCATTACGACCAATAATGTCAACATATGAATCGTTTAACTACAATCTTGGTAAATACATAGCATGGGCATTCTCCAAATATGCAACATCAGCCAGCTCATTCATCAAAGACTCTTTTAATTTCAAGTCCAATCTAAATCAACTTAATCATAAAGCCTTAATGGCCAGTTTCGATGTTATATCCCTCTTCACAGAAGTTCCAACAACAGAAGCCTGCAAGATAGCCTTAGAACTCTATATTCGAGACCCTAACCCGATCATAGACATTCCCAGTAACCAGTTAGCAACCCTCATAAAATTCACCACAATAAAGACAAACTTCATGTTCAACAACCAAAACTATATACAAACAAATGGCCTAAGCATGGGCAACCCAGTATCGCCAGTTCTAGCCAATATTTTTATGACACAAATTGAAACACAAGCAATTAATACAGCATTACATCCACCACTATACTGGTACAGATATGTAGATGACACGATTGCGGGATTCGAATCTACAGAACACATACTTAACTTTTTCACTCACATTAACTCTATACATCCCAACATTAACTTCACATGTGAACAGGAAGAAAGCAATCAAATATCATTTCTTAACCTCAAAATTATAAGAACCGACACACAATTCAAAACAGAAATCCACCGAAAAATCACCCATACTGGACTATACATTCCTTGGGACTCAGCACATGAAACAAAACAAAAACTCAACATACTAAGAAACCAGATAAACACAGCCATAAAACTATGCTCACCAGATAAAATTAACGATGAATTAGATAAAATAAAACAACACTTCATCAACATTAATAAGTTTCCTCCACAAACCGTAGAAAACATTACACGCACACACCTAGACAGAAAGCAAAATCAACCAACAAAAGTAAATATATCTCACGAATCAAAAAATCACGAAACCATATACTGCTGTATACCATATATTCCTGACATCAGCAAACAAATAACCAACATTTGGCAAAAACTAGTAACAAAATATAACATTCCAGTTAACACTAAATTTATTCAAAAACCAGGCACAAAACTAAGGTCTATACTATGTAAGAACTACACTGACAAACACCACACCAACATTATTTATAAAATACAATGTGATAACTGCCACGACTTCTATATAGGAGAAACAAGTAGAAAAATGGAAACCAGATTCAAAGAACATAAAAAGTCACCTTCACACGTTTTCGAACACTGCAAGTCAAATGGACACAACATAACCATAGAAAACACTAAAATACTAAATAAAGAAACAAACATAAACAAACGAAAAATTAAAGAAGCCTTACTTATACAACAACTCAAACCCAAAATAAACCAATATAAAGGAACACCATTATACCTATATTAATATTATAGACAAAATTATATATTCAAACCGCGCCCTCTACATTGCAACACTCAATTATACAACCCCTCCCAAACATGTGGTCAGCTTCCGACCAGTAACCCTTTCTTTGTGAACCTGACGATGACCGAAGAAGGTCGAAACGTTGTTCGCTCTTCTATTTGAAGTGTTTTCTGGGCCCAGAACAGCCGTTTTTGCATATAAAAATTTTTCATTTATGTTACGTTTTTTTTTTTATGTAGACTGAACGCAACAGAAAAACACAGATAACAGCTTGTATAATTTATTACAATAAACTATTATATATGTAACAGATATAACATAAATTACATAACAACAATGACAGATATTCAGTTTAAAATTAATTACAATACAAAATGGTACTGGCCTGTGTCCAATATAATGATTCAGAATGAAAGTCCAAAAGTCTAGATCAGAAATCCAAAATTCCGGTCTAGGGTGTAAATTTGGTCCCACGAAGAAATTCCGAAGTTTGAATGGAGAATGACGAAGTTCTTTTTACGGTGTTTTCGATGAATGTCTCAAATTTGTCGTTTTCCAATTTTTCCGGTCTCCCCTAAATACGTGTTGACTTTCAGTATAACCAGTAATTCGAATAAATCGTAAAGATTGATGAAATAAAATCACAGCTTCTGTAGATCTAACTCTAGTCACAAATCTATGTTGAATAAACACACAGCAAACGTTGAAAATTTCTCAAACGGAGACAATATCTTTTGAATCGAAAGTAAAAACGAATGACTGACTCTGACTCTTTTTCTATCGCTGTCTGTTTATATATTAGTAGGCCTACTGTTTTCTCGAACAATCGCGTAACTTTCACAGAATTCCAGAGCAATCCGCGCATGTCTGTTTTTGCACGAGACTCGTCGTCTAGACACCAAGGCCGACATACACATTCTATTTATAAACATATGATTGATCTACCAAATTCTAGAAATTTCTAAATGTTATTTTAAATGAATAACAACGTATATTATTGTTTTGAACTTCGAAACAATAATATAAATATGGAAATATAAATAATAGATATGGAAATCCAAACACAACACGACATGTTGTCGTTTACAAACATTTACATGACATTTACATAACAATTTATCGCTTAATATTACTATAGTATCGACTATAGATAACGTGTTTTTTGACATCAGTGAAAGATCTTTCTAGTTAGCAATTTCTTCATTGTCGATTGTGCTTAGCCTAATGTCACTGATATGGCATTAATGTCCAACACCAGAATTTTACTTTACCAAGTTTTGGCAAAGATCGGCAAGGTCAATCGGAGACAACACAAATTACCTAGAAATCCTATGATTATGTATGGCTTCTCAGACCATGAGTGAGCAGAAAAAAGGCGCAAAGGTTCATTCGAGGTTCTTCGAAGAACTTGAAATGTAATCGAATTAGATTACTTTCATTTCAATTTCTTCACTTATCCTTCCCAGGAATACTGCTGATGATTTTGAATTTGGAAGCTTTCAGATTCTTTAGCTTTTCGTGAACTACAATTTTTTTCCATTATTTTGTTAACAGTACCAAGAGATGTGCCCACATTCATCGCAATGGGTTTTGTTTTCAGGATTTGAGGCGGAAGATTGTCTTTCGTAACCATAATCTTCATTTTGTACATGATAAAAATGTTGCAACTTGATTCTAATTGTGATTTAGAAACATTTTGCTGTTCTAAACGTTTTGCAACATGTGTTTTCCCATCATTTAATAATCTTGCCATACGAATATCATTCTCTGAAAGGATTGTAACTTATCGCCAGATAAAATCTGGTATTCCAGTGAATATATCATAAGTTTTCGGTTTGATAACGTTTTATTCTGAAAGCAACGGCATTCCACTGTCGAATGATTGTGAATATGGTGTGAAACAAATCATGCTGTAATACGCGCCACTGTATTAGCATATGAAAATCGTTTTTATAAAATGCGTTGTGGTTGACTTGGCATGGCCAAGTGTGTTAAGGCGTGCGACTCGTAAGGTGAAGGTCACGGGTTCGCATCCCCGTCGCGCCAAACATACTCGCCCTTTCAGCCGTGGGGGCGTTATAACGTTTCGGTCAATCCCACTATTCGTTGGTAAAAAAGTAGCCCAGGAGTTTGGGGTGGGTGGTGATGACTAGTTGCCTTCTCTCTAGTCTTACACTGCTAAATTAGGGACGGCTAGCACAGATAGCCCTCGAGTAACTTTGTGCGAAATTCAAAAACAAACAAACAAGCGTTGTAGTTAAAACCTCTGTTTATAAAATACATTAAAATCTATAATAATAAGTAGATGATGTCATTTAGTATCTATTTCGTTTAAAAAAATATGTAAAACATTTTGGTAATTTATGCTTATTCATTTGTGTGTTTTCCTTGTAACCAACATACGATGTACCTACCACCACTCGGTAAATAAAACCTAAAACAGTAACACAAAACTACTGGTAACAGTGATTCCTAACACTTCTGTTTGAAGTAGAGAACCAGATCTTCTGTAAGACATTAATCAAGTATGTTACGTTTTTGTTTATGTTTATGTAGACTAAACGCAACAGAAAGACACAGATAACAGCTTGTATAATTTATTACACTAAACTATTAACAGATATAACATAAATTATATAATAACAATGACAGATATTAAGTTTAAACCTTCAAAATTAATTACAAAACAAAATGGTGTTAGTTTCAACCTTCAAAATTAATCACAATACAAAATGGTACTGGCCTGTATCTAATATAATGATCTAAAATGAAAGTCTCAAATTCCAGTCTAGGGAGTGAATTTGGTCCCCCGAAGAAATTCCGAAGCTTAAATGAAGAAGTTCAGAAACAATTCACAGTTCAATAAATTCGACGAAGTTTTTTCACGATGCCTCCGATGAACGTCACAAACTTGTCGCCCTCAATTTTTCCGCACGTGTTGACTTTCAGTATAACCACTAATTCAAAAGAATCGTAGAGATTGACGAAATAAAATCACAGCTTCTGTAGATCTAACTTCAGTCACAAATCACAGCAAACACTTAAACTTTCTCAAATGACTGACTCTCTTCTTTTGAATAAAACTAATGTCTGACTCTCCTTTCTTCCTCGCATCTTCGTCTGTTTATTATTGTAGACCTAGACTCCTCGAAAGGCTACACAACTGACCATTAAAGTGTACGCACGAATAGTTTCTACCCCTACGATGTTTGTTTTTTATAAACAGTTTAGTTGTCGTTAAATTTACATTCAAATTTATGTAGATGTGTAATAGTATAATATTTATAAAGTGCTGTACTCTCATGATTCTAATAATGATACATTTTTAAGTTATGAGGAATAAACTACTCACGACGCAGGCGTACGAATACTTTCTGTCGTAAGTTATGTTCCATGTTTGGTGCTTTTCAAAAAAGTTGTTTTGAATTAAGCACAATGGGCTATCTGTGCTCTGCCCACCAAGGGTATCGAAACCCGGATTTTAGCGTTTAAGTCCGCAGACATACCGTCGACCCACTGGGGGCTTTCAGAAAAGTTTAACCGAGCTGTATCGTGGTGTGGAAGGCGGCGTGGCCTTTGAAGACGTTTATGGTTTTTAAAGTCTTTCTCTCGAAGTTGCCGTTTTATTGTTTTGAGCTGCATTCTTCGTCCGTAAGGGACTTAATCTGGTTCGACGATCAGCTATTGTCTTGCCGGACAACCCGTCGAATCCTCCAGCTCAATGCCGGCGAAATTTTTTGGGCCGACCACTTAAAATTCTTGTTCCGTATCCCTCAGTCTTTTAACAAATTTGCAACAACAGTTTTACAACACCCAATCTCACCATCGATGGCACGTTGATAGACACCTTGCCTTTGCAGCTCGGCAATTCTGCTACATTCAAACTGTGCCAGCCTTTTAGCCTTTGCCATGTTTTTACCCAATGTAACACAGGACATGTTGTCAATGCTAATGCTTGAACACAAATAACTAAATTTCGTTACGTGTTTACCGATTAACGCTTCCTTTCAATATGGTCTTAAACTTTTGACCAGCTAGCATTTAGGCTAATTTCATAGTATTGGCATTTTCCTTATTAAATGCTGAAAAAAGTCTTTTATTTTTATTTTCTCTTTTCCTATTTTCATCTATCGAAACTCCACTCAAATAAGTGGTTGAGTCTAACAACGCAAAATGCATATTTTTTCTTTATGTTTATTGCCCTTAAGAATTTGGCCAGCAGTGTTTTTTGATTAGTTAAAACACAGATCTGAAGTGTTATTTTTTATTGGGCTTTCGTTTAAAATTATTAAAAAATAAATGTTATGTAAATAAAAAACCAGTCTAAGTTATTTATAACACCAGATACAAGGCCTGACAGGTATAACTAATTCTAAAATACAAAAACAAATATGTAGTTTTTAGTTTTACATCACATTAACAAATATCAACGGTTGCGCAATATGTGTAAATACTAATGTGCGTACGTGAACATAACAAACTACGGAATTAAAACTGACAAGTGATGTGGTAAATGTTGAAACTTCATGTACATAATACGTATTATAGTTACTCGGGAATATTCTTTATTCATTCTGGTTGAGCGAAATAATGTTAATACATTGTTTGCACTATATCACATTTAGTTAAACTATTTATAAATTTTATTGATAACACTTCTTTTATTTTTTTACAGCAAACAGATGGGAGAAATAACCTACTGGATGTAGGATGCAGCCTAAAATTATTGTTTGTTTAGTTTATCATTACAAAAGCGTTTGCTACTGTGACTAGTATTTTTTCCAATTACAAGCTACTGTTTCTAAGATACTTAAACATATGACTAATTGACTAGTTTTTAAAGACTTACTCTTACGAACCCATGTTATTATCATCAGTTATTTAAGTTAAGATACTGTATGCAAATGTGATTATTTAATTATTATGTTACAGACTTTTCTCTCTACGAACTCATATTATTAATACTTGCTGAGGTTGGGAGTTTGCACACAAGTGTGAATATTAGTTGCTTGTTTAGAGCTAGAATCTAACATTCAAGTGATTAATGACCTATGGTATTTTTATTATTTGACATAAGTGTGATTAATAAATCCTGTTAAGATTTTACACTTTCTGAGATTTTTATTTGACATTCACGTTTGATGATAAACAATTCTAATCTATTGGTTATAATAAGGTGAGATGTTCAAATGTTGTTTGGAACATGAAATTAGCATTACACTACTTATAACAAGTTGAAAAGCTTTTGGTACATTTCAGGTTAATTAAATGAAATTTTACTTATCTGTTTTAAATATCCTGTTGACTCTTGTTAGTTGTAGTCATTGTATATTTTCTTGTTTGTGTTTAAACTATAGGTTGTAATAACCGGGTAATTTGTATTCTATGTTAAACTTATTGTTCATATAATGCTTTTATTTGTCATCAAGAAAAAAATAATGTTTTGTTGTTATTCGAACTATCAAAACCCCATGAATTGTAATATTCTTCTATTGATATTTTAAAGGTTAATAGTGATCACAGTCTATTGTTTAAATCATTTAGTTCTTATATAATGTAACAAAGGTCATAATTAGACAGTTCTATGTTATATATTTCTTATGGAAAATTTAGATTGTTTTAAATAAGTGTATTTAGATGAATTTATATATATCCATGCACATTTTAAGTAAAGTATGATTCTTACTTCGCAAACCGCAGCTTGATGTTGCTTTTTTCGCATTATATAGATTCACATCACCTCATGCATAATAATGATATAAATTCGCTATGTAAACATTTCGTAACACCAAATTTCACAACTATCTGTATAAATTACTATGAGTACTTAATTATTTTTAGAATGAAGCTGTACTAGTGTACCCTTCTAAATACAAACTGTACAGTATACCAAAAAATCTTAAACTCAGCCCTCTTATAACATATGTTCGTGTATTGTAGATATTAACAAGCCAAATAATAACCCAATATCCTGGTTTATTAATTATAATAGATTTGAAGACAAAAGAGGCTTCTAGAAAAGAAACTTCACTTCTTCTGTGTACGTTAATAAAAAAACCTTAAATCTCACTTTGAAGGTCAATTCAATATTGACGAGTAGTTTATTAACTGCAACATATTTGTAATATAGTTTTATAATAGAACCAATTAATGTAATGTTTTCATGCTGCTTTAAAATAATTATTTTCTTGAACAGACATTTTAATCAATGTCGAGAAAATCATGAAAATACCTATATCTGTTTTATTGCTTGCAATTAAACAAGTTAGATTAAGCCTTGCTTTCTTTAAATGACAACCTGGAGACCACATAAATGAAAACTGTCACCTTGTTATATAAACCTGAAACAAAACGTCCTATTTATCATTCAATATTTACAAGAACAGAACCTTATCATTCAATTGAACGTATCTGTTGCTACGCTGTGAAACTGTCATTACTAACTCTCTTCGGACCAGAGCGATGGATATTTTATCCTTGTTGTACTGCAATAAGTTTAATGTTTTTAATTACAATTTTTTTATATTTTTAATTGTGCCGAGGAATAAAGTTTTGGGAGACACAATGATGAAAGTGCAACTTTTGTAAAATCTCTCATCCAAGACTGAAATTATCAAACAGTAGCAAAATAGAGGATCTTTTCACACAAAATTAATATTATTTATACTTTCATATTCTAAAATCACTGTGCATTTATAACACCACCTCTCTCGTTGTGGGCCCCCGAGGAAAGGTCGTCTGCTCTGAATAAGCAAAATGAAATTTGAACTAAGCGCTCAACTTTTGTTCCTAGAATGTAAAAATATCTTGTTTTTATTCCGGGACTCGCACAATAAAATTTTTCTCAAAATGTGTTGTTACAAGCTTTTAAAATATTCTTGAAATAAGAGGATAGTTAACAGGCTACAATAATTTACTGTAGTTATTTCTTTAGGAATCATGAAAATTAAAAGATTCTCATGCTATTGTTATTTCGTATAAAGTGCGACATTGCTATAAAATCGTGGAAACTAAAAGTGAGTAATCAATGAACAAAGGTGCATGTGTTAACTTTCTAAGGCTGAATATCGGAAAAGGGAAGCACACAAATATTCCATGTGAAACACTAAAAAGATACCATTCCTCTTAACCTGATACTTCGTGAATATTCAAATAAAATGATGAAGTAATCATTCTATTGAATTTAATGAAACAAAACACACCAGCGTACAACCTTCTGTGTTAAAGAAGCCATAGCTTATTAAAGTAAAACCAGTTAAAAACAAAGTAAAAACGTAAAATTTTATCATAATGTGATTTGAGATATTCTAATAAACAGCCTAAACATCCATAATTGTTAATTAATACGGATCTAGTTCTGCTGGAGACATTTATAGTTCTTAAACTATTTTTATTGAATTATTCATCTCGTTCATAGAAAATAATGAAACTTATCCAAGCTGGTTGATTAAAACGTAATTGAGTTCAGCGAAAATACAAACAAGATTGGTTAGAATGGGAACCATTTCTGTGAAACATAAAACTGGTTTCAAAATTTGGATTTTGAGAATACAGTGTACGAAATTAGCACTATTAGTTAATTATAGCTGTAATTCTTTTTAAACGGTGTGGAATCAAGTTTTCACAGCTACTGGAACACTTATTCATATTCTAATAAGTAAATATATTTGGGATTATTTGTTGTCTTTGTTTCGTCACAAACTGGAAAGCAAAACTGTGTAGAAAAAGGGAGGAGACATAAGAATGGCAACTTCCGTGGGATAATAATATAGCAAGAGTCGGGTCTACTTTGTATTGAACATGAACTTGTTTTGGGAAAGAAAGTTTATTAACCACATGTGAATAGCAAACGTGTTCAAATTTTGTCTGTAATGCCAATGAAACTTCTCATGCCTCGTACTCTAACAGTTAAAACATTCAACACTCTTACATTATATTATATAGGCAACAAAGTTTCAAAGTTAAGCTTGTTCTCATTCATACCTTCTCCCGGCCATGTCATGGAACATATTCGTTCTTATTATTTTGATCAAAGTCAAATATTTTACAATTAATATTCTATAAAAGGATATCGTTGAAAGAAGAATAAGATAATGGAAAATCGTCAATTTTGAGGTCTAACACAACGTTTTGCATCCAACAGTTACCTTGAACATTTAGAAAACTGATCAATTTTTGTATAACAACTGATACAAATATGTCTATACCAACAAATATCTAGCTGCTAGATCTTCCTGAAAACAACTTCAGACTAGAATGTAAAAAAACAAACAATATTGTTAATTGACTAAATTCACGGTTTGAGTTATTTGTTTTTTGTTTATACGAAAAAAATTCAAGATAGAATTATTAACACCTTCTATGTATTGCTTATTTCTTTTATAACAAACTTTATTTTTTTAATTATCAGTTATTTTCTCTTTTACAACCAACAACCTCCTCCTAACTAATAGTTTTTATTTGTTTACTCCAAAGATTTTCCTAATTACCATTAAAATTTTCATCTTGTTTTTCACCTTAAATTAACCTCTATCTAATAATCTATAAAATATTTTCACGGACAAAAGAAATGACATGTACAAAGATATTATATTACATGAAGACAAAGTTTCTTCAACGTGTTTTTTACCTCATAAATATTCTACGTTTAACTAGTTCGAGAAATCACCGTAGATTTAACGTCATTAGTCGAAGAAAAAGCGATGTTATATAATCTATTAAAGTGTACAAGTACATTCACGAGGTAATTAGCTAGATTCTTTATATGAAAAACCAAGGTCTTCGGCGACTGAAGCTAAAATTTAGGAACAACCATGAACATTAATTAACAATTGAGTATTACCTGGTCTCATAATAGTGATTCTAGACTTATATAATACCAAAATCAGCATAAAATACGAACTGTATAATACAAAATACGAAGTGCTAAAGTTCAACTGAATAAAAAACAATACTTATTAGCTAAGGAAATTAGTGTACGTATTTTCTTATTACAAAGCCACAGGAGGATGTCTGCTGAGTCCACCGAGGAAATTTGAACTTCTACTTTTACCGTTGTAAATGAGTCGACTTACTGCTGTACCAGCGGGTGACTGAGAAATTAGTGAAACTATAGCAGTCATAATATAATGATAGCTTCAAAACGTCAATCACGAAATTCTCTCAAACTGTAATATTGATAAAAATATTAAATTTCTGTTGAAACGTTGTATTTTTAATAGAACGTTATGTGATCATTGGTTAGTGTGACAAATGTAGTGTTCAAAGCTTCGTATATGTTGTCCCGTTACATCCAAAATGAGACCTTACATGGGTAGTAGTCAAATCCTGATATTCGATGATATTCTGGAATGTTAAATTAATATTTTAAAGTGACTGAAACTTGAGATAATATAATTATACATTAATGCTATAATATTGTCTGAATAAATATTGTTCTCTTTAATGTACAGTTTGCCTCGAGAAAATAGCAACGTTTGAGGTGGTAAAATTTTAACTGTAAAAAAACACACAACTTTGAATTTTAAAACAAACCTGTTTGTAGAGAAAAGAGTATTACAGAAAATGTAAAAAAAGATTGAAATCATCAGGTGACTTAGCCTGATAAACAGATTCGTCAACACATAATAATTATATTATTAAATAAGACTGAAGGTAGATAAAATGACGGTTTAACTTACCTACCATCAATTTTTTATGTGTTTCCACTTTATTGTTTCAAAACATCTAGCTTTAGGTACAATATCCTTGTGCTCTGTTTTTCTAGCACTCTAAAGTATTAGACGTAAATAAACGATGTTAATAAACTGGTAACACAACAATTACTTCAACCTACACTGATGTGTCGCGATTGACGTAAAAGTGATTTGTCTCGTTTATCAATCTCTCATTAGACATCCGAGTTTTAACTGTAGGAAAATACAGTATAACTTTTAGTAACTGCGATTTATCACTTACAATTACTTCAGGAGTAACTCTTATGGGTTGTCTTATGCTTCTAGTCTGAGAAGAAAACAGTGAATTTTCATATTGATCATCGTATTTTATGCTAGAAACAAAATTTGTAGAACTGTATTACTTGTATTAAAACGAGAAGCAAAAATCAGGTACTAAATACGATAGTTCTTACCATAGATCTTCATTAAACGTAAAATTAGGTTATATTCTCGTTTTTTATTATGTTTAGTTACAAGTTACTTCAGGGTGCATTGAATAAAGCAGTACTCAACGTTGCTATCTTTGTTTGTTCAAAACGTGATGAATAACTTTGAGACGCAAGAAAGTTGTTTTATAGCCATAGATTCATAGTCAGATTTATTTGTTCCCACAAATATAAAAATATCTTGACTGTTAAAAAAACCTTATTTTCAAGATGTCATTTGTAATAAAATATACTCTTTACTTGAATTGCAGAGATTAAAATAGTTCATAACTAAACGTACTGTATATATATTGAATTTACGCCACCAACTCAAACAGGTAAATATAAGCTTAGAGTGAATCTATTGATACCTACCGTTTATTTCAGACGAAAAACGAAATTAGTAACTCAAGTTGAGAAACGTTTCGTTTATGGTAGTTTTTTTCTCTTAGTGACTATAAAACTCATTCATGCCTGGTGTATGTTTCAAACCTTTCACTGTGATATAGGTTCAATTTATCTCTCTTTTGTTGATTTGTGTCCAGGGTTATTGGTAAGGAAAGGATTTATCCGAAACCACTATAACCGAGTAACATATGTTGATCAAAGTGTAGATTGAACTGGACCTTCCTTGAAGTTAGAGGTTAAACAGTTTTTAGAATATTAAGTTTATTTGTCACATGCATTTTGTCCACCACGATAAATCGAGCATCGAATTTTAGTGTTGCAGGATCGCAGACTTGCCTTTCTTGTTTTGAAGAGTATATATAGTTTTAAATAACACATGGTAAATGGGTAAATAATCAAATAATTCTAAATACAACATCGAAACTGAGAAACTAGGTAGTTTACTGTTGTAGTTCATTTATTCACTTATATTTTTTCACATGATAGAAATATGATAACAAAAGTGTAGAGTATCAGATACTGTACAGAAAATTAGAAAACAATTCACAAACTACACAATGAGTAAGTTGATACATTGATCCAGTACAGAGAAATATATTTTAACGAAAACACAATATTAACACAAGTGTGAAAAAATAACGAAACGATTAGAAAATATAAATGGGAGCACAAAAGTGTAAGATAAAAGATATGGATGAGCAAGATAACATTAGAACACTTCGTGGTTTGTGACAGGTGCAACCTAAAACTGCGTGGGACTGTCGTTCTTCCCATTCCTATTTCATGTTTGACTTGAAACTTTAACACAATTATAGACTTGTCTTGAATTTTACCGGAAGCTATTCATTTCCAAATGAGGCCCGGCATGGCCAGATGGTCATGATACTCGGCTTGTAATCTGAAAGTTACGGGTTCGAATTTCCGTCACACCAAACATGATCGCCCTTTTAGCCGTGGAGGCATTATAATGTGACGATCAACCCCACTATTCGTTGGTAAAAGAGCAGCAGCCCAAGAGTGGTGATGCCTTGCTGCCTTCTCTCTCGTCTTAAAGTACTAAATTAGGGACGGCTAGCGCAGATATCCGTCGTGTAGCTTTGTGTGAAATTTAAAACAAACCATTTCCAAATATTCAAAACAATTACAAAAAACAGCGATTGTTATATTATTTTTTTGGTTTACGCCTTATCAATCAAATAACTATAATGTTTCCCATAAGCAAGGTGTGACAATTGGAACTTCCTGTCTCACTTCCGACATCTTCGCCCCTCCACGATATTATGTATTGCTAAAAGAAAGTTTACAACAGAAATACTTAGTTATATACACCTACCATTTAGTTTAAACAACTGCCAAGTAACGAAAATCACACAAAGTACAAATGGATGGAGCGATACTCATACACTCTTTGAGGCTGCGCCTTGTCAAAACCAACAGATTTTTTTATGTTACCAACACATTTCCCATTTCAGTGATGTCGAGAAACCCACTTGTTGAGAATTTTATATGCAAAAACGGCTCGTTTGGGTTCAGAAAATATTTTAAATAGAAGAGCGAACATCGTTTTGACCTTCACCGAAGGTGAAAGGAAAATTTGACAAATCGTAGTTTTACTACCATTATTCTCAAAAGAGTTCTTAGATTTGCTGAATACGTAATGTTAGAAAACATTAGTTTATACAGACAATACGATATTTATCTGAAATTTCAATCAGCAAGTATAAATACATAGTTTTCTAACAATAAGAACGCTTTTTAACAAACTCTACTCTTAAGACTACTAACGCTTACTGACCATGATATATGTCTGATAATATGCATTAAATTTAAACAACAACAAAGAAACAACAAACCAGAAATATTACGATTTATATCATAATAATTTTAATAATTCACTTAAAGGTACTGATTTTTTCTATGATTTAGAGTTGTCTCTAAATAGTCACATTGATGTTTCATCAGGTATGTTCTGAAATATACAAACTACCAAAGATATCTTAATAATAAAACTAGAGATGTTGCAATTTATATTATACAAATATTATTAATTCATCTAAAGTCTCTAATTATGTTCTAATGGCGTCTTTTTTTAAATTTTGAGTTGTTCTTATAACCAGTCACATCGATGTTTCATCTTATAAAGGTATGTTTGAAATATACAGACTACCAAACATACCTTAATAATAAAACTCTTCTAAAAAGAAATTTTATCTCAATACTTCAGTGTGTTCTCTTCGCAATCTTTATTATCTTTATATACTGAAAACAAAATATATAATACTATCCACTTCGCATGCATTTTATGTCTATCCTATCCTGTAAAGTTCAAAAATACACATCTTCATACTTTATATTTCATCTCCTTTATATACTTCTGGTGTAGTTTTTGAGCTTCTACTTCTCCTCATGTACGTGATTCCATTTAGAAGATAAAAACTGGTTTAAACAGAATGACAGATATATAAAAGACTATATTATAAAATATGAAGTTAAGTTTACCCTTAGGATATGAGTATTGTTCATCTTTTAAACAAATTAATACAGATCAGATACACATAAAAAATAGGCAAAAATAAACTATATTGATTCTATAATAACAAATATGATTAAATTTAATTTTTTTTTAGATAAGTTCAGATAAAATATATCAAATTATTTTACAAGAAAGCTTCAAATGAAATACTTGTTGTAACTTACCACTTTATTTTAAAGTAAAGCTCCGACTAAAATTCTTGTTGTAGCTTCATAAATTATTCTACAAAAAAGCTCCAAATGACATACTTATTGCTTCATTGGAAAATACATCGCACAAATTATTGCTCTCGAAATTTTTCAACTGGCAGAAAAATAACATATTGTGGAAAGAAATAAAACTTTTATTCAAAATAACAACAAAAAAATATATTTCTGGAAATTCCAATTTCTCTCGGAATTTTAATCTCCAAATACGTTTTTGTAAGACAATTTAAGACTCAGTTATTAACAGCTGTTTTTCATTTGGAAAACAGCAACAAACTAAATTTTGTATTTTCCCTATTAGTTTGTTTGGAATTAAGCACAAACTCTACACAATGAGCTTTCTGTTTTCTGTTCACCACGAACATAAAAA